>WNNJ02002367.1:0-101827 GCA_012934845.2 Pomphorhynchus laevis
TTAATAAATATAAAAATAAATTTTTAATTAAATTTATTAAAAATTGTATAATTAAAAAAAATTATAAAAAATTTATTTAAATTTTTTTATATTAATAAAATTTTATATTAATTAATATTTTTATTAAAAAAATGATTTTTGTACTTTGAATCAAAATGTATTGTCACTAATTGACATTTATGTTTATTTGTTTATTAATATGCATAGTTTTTTTATTTAATAATCAAAAATTAATTTATTATATTTAAATTTTAAATTAAAATACAATTTATGTCGCTCATTATATTATGCTTAAAATCAAATATTATATTGTGCTAACTATAATCGGGAGTTTACGTTGATATTTTAGCAAAATTGCACACATAGCAAATAAATTCATCATCAAAGAATTCAGCGAATACTTTTAGTTTCAACATTTGTTTATTATTCTGTTATATCTTGTCAGGTCGCTCTGTTTCGTAAAGTTGTACATTTTTGAGTAAATTAGTGTTTTATTTTTGATGAGGATGTCCAAATTGCACGAGAACATATTACCCTATCGCGATTATTCAATCTGTTTTCATTTAAAATAAAGAACTAAGGTTAATTTGTATATCAACTATACTGGCAAGTCGTTTCTATCCGTAACTTGACTTTTTCGATATTTGTAGTTCATTATTGTGAAACATTCTCCCAATTTATGAGAAAGAATAAGGATTTTCTTTAAAATAAATAAATAATACATGAATAAATATGAATAAGTAAGTTTTTCTTCTTTTTTACAAAAAAAGAATTAAAAAGAAAAACACTAAATGTCCGAAAAACTTGATTCCTCTTCCTTTGTTCTCTTCTTCCAAATTATGGTTTCAACTCCGGTAAGATCTGAGCCCTACAGCCAATCCAACACGCCGCCTTTAGACCAAACCATCCAGGTTCTTTCACCCCCCTCCGAAGAGTCCAATCGAGGCGGACTATCATGGGTAAACGAGAGATAATCAGCTTAAGAAACCTTAGCCTTTGCTCTGGTGTACGTTCTCTAGAGAAGTAGACTAATCCCGAGATAGTCCATGTGCCCCAAAGGCGCACATGAGTTTTCCCTTTCAATGACATATGATGGGCCCTTTTCAGTGAATTTATGAAAAATATAAACACCATCTATATTATATAAATACTATAAAAATGTAAACTAGAATTTTTCGAGTTTTTTTAATTTATTTGATTTCAAAGGAAACCTACACGCATCAAATCGGTATTTTCTTGATATCTTTAGCATTATAAGTGAACATTATTAATTTGCTTGTTTTCAATGACCGAGTGACACATGATGACCAACAAATCATGTTTTCTAGTTAATAAACATAAGGGAATGTGCGATATTTGCGAATAAGCAACATTTGATGAAGTATTTAAAATGTCCTTATCAATCTATAATTAAAGTATAATTTCATATATCAGTTGCACTCATTTCATGTTCGCCGTTACTTTTATTACCCAATTTAAACGCGTACAAAAAGTATTTACAGCCTCATATCTTAGCCAAATGCGTTTCAACACATACTAGCCAAATAATATGGTGTCACTTTTTTGCCATTTACACATGTGTTAAACTTTTAATTAAACACCATTCAAATTCTCTGATTACTTTGAATTTGCAGTGATTGTAAATAATATAGATAAGGCTAGTATTATTCGCTAAATCTGATTGCTTTCAATAGTGATATCAGTGACTTGAAGTTAATTTCAAATTGTACGACAAGAAATATATTTTGTAAGTAAAATAATTATTTTAAATTCTAGTAATGCCATCAAATGAAGTTCACCAATGATGTGAACTAATACATTTTGTATGCTACAGTCAATTACTCCAAGTTTTTTAAAGTTTAGCAATTCGGAGTAATTTCGTTGTGCATTTAAAATTCGGAAAAATAATAATAGTTGACTATACAAAGTGCATGTAAAAACTTTCAATTAACTATTTCGCTTCGATCACGTCCAATGTTATATATTTTTTAAATATTCAATGTTTTATAATTTAATTTGCTTAAAAAGAAACTTAGTATTCTAGCTCAATATATAACCTAATTTTCTTATTCCTACTCTTTTTACTGTAAATAATTTTACTGTAAATAAATTTCAGCGAGGCAAGTTTCTCGATAATTAAACTATTTTCTGTCTTGAATACCCATTTTCACAAGAAGCTTAAAAATGTAACAAAACTGAACGTTACTAAGACTTGCACAAAAGTCCTCTTGCTATTTCTAAAGAGAAGATATGTTACAACATTTTTAGTGGTAGGTAAAAATATCTAATAAATTTATTAAGGAATAATATTTTCATAACTTTTAAATGTGAAAGGAGAATATTAGAATAATGTGTAATCAGTAGTAATCAGTTGCAAAAGGGTTCTATTAAGTGCGAATAACTTTCGAAAGTAGGATTTGCTGTTTAATTTTACATTTTAATATTACAGTTAAAGAAATAAGGATTTGTGATAATTTAATTCACGTAGAATATTTGCACGATAAAAAAAGTTTTCTATCGTGCAAATATAATTTTTACAATTTTCAGTTATCACTGTTTAATAATTCAGGCGTTCTCCAAGTAATACTTATCACATGGGTTTTACAATAGTTTATGTTCGTTTACCAACTGCATCAGCAAGAAGAATACAATTATTTATACCTATGCTGAAATTATAAATCAGATAAAAAAATGCGGAGATAAAATTAGATATTAACGTTTTTCGTCTTTTAATAGAAATTATAACGTTATAGGTTATATGTAATAACTTCATATTAAAATGAAGTTGATTTTTTTTGATATCTCGCTAACTTCTGTTAGCATCTTTAGTAATTTTCTGAAGTAATTTTTCTTAGTAATTTTCTGAAGATGTTGACAGAAGTTAGCGAAATATTAGAAAAAAATCCTCTTTTCTTTGATTCAGCTCCAATAATTATTTATCAATAATGGATCATTATTAACTATTTAAAATCATTAGAAAAATATTATACTCAGATTTTCAATGATATAAAAGTATTAAATATCTGCAAAGCAGGTTTAAGTTAGCGCACGTGTACAAAGTAAGTAACTCTCAAGGCAGCATTGATAAAAACATTAAAAAATATAAGTAAACAAAATATTTAAATATTGACGAATAATTTATTAATAATATTTTTCAATTAACTAAATTTTTATCTGCCAATTGATTGACTAATTATTAATCAACTTCATTTTGATATTATCAAATATATCATTGCATTCACATTTACAGCGTTTGTACAATCGTTTAAATATTTTGTGATATCAATGACGGAATTTGATTTAATTGTATATTTATAGATTTTGTCACGTTTTTATGTTAACTAAACTTTACTACATCAAAAACCTTTGTTCCACTTCATATTTACTATAATATATGAAGAGAACAAGCTCTGAATATACTCATGCAATATTGTATAAGATAAATAAGATATTATGTTAAATAATTATATCAGCAAACTGAGCTATACATTAGCTCAGTTAGCCTATTAGCTATACGTTGCGAATATGTGTAATAAAAAATCTATGCCTAAATTCTGCGTTCAGGTATGCCGACAGCATACCTGAAATTATTCGTCATTAATGAAATGTGTTTTTAATACTAATAATGATATATGCTTCAAATGTGCTTTTTTAAATTATAAATCAGATCAACTAACTGAATCTACTTATTTTATATTATTTATAAATTAACTAGTCTATACCAATTATAATGTGATAATCGTTATTTAATTATTATTTATGGAAATGCACGTTATTGTCTTTATTGCATTTATATATAATTATATAACAAATATTAAGTTTGTAGTTATTTGGTTATAAAATAACCTTTGTGAAGAGAACAAGCTCTGAATGTACTCATGCAATATTTTATAAGATAAATATGATATTATGTTAAATAATGAGATCAGCTAACTGAGTCTAGTCATTTTATATTATTTATAAATTAAAAATGACGCTAAATAAGAGTTTAATAATTAAATAATTACAAATTGTTAATAATTGTTATATAATATTTTATATTATTTATATCAAGTTAAAATTTTTAATTGAACCTTCAAATAAATTTTTATTATAAGATTAATAAATTAAATTAATATTAAGGTTACATAAATTATAGAAGATATGGTAAAAGATATAGGCAATATATATACGAGCAAAACGTATGACGACTGAAAAAATATCCGCTGTCTGAATTAAAGGTGACCATATGTTTTATAACCAAATGATTTATAACATCGTGGAAATTATATTGCAATAACGGGTAATAATATTTTGTGGTAATGCTTGTCTACGCTGTAGTTATAATGTGATAATCGTTATTTTATTATTGATAATGTTTTAAATTAAAAGAATATAATATATTATAATATTAAATAGGAAAACATAAGCTATATTTACGTGCATCTCCCATTTGACATTTATTTTGTAGCACAGCCAGTTGATAAGCATGCCATTGTAAAATATTTTTGAATTACAATCAAAATTAATTAAACAATTCCGTATTTTGAAGTCAAAGATCTATTAAAATCTAAAGTTAATAGCAACATAATACATACAATACATACTTTAGTTTATAGCCTACGAATTCAACGGATTTTTTCAAAATATGTATATGTAGGGATGGAATTCAACGGCTTTTTTCAAAATATGTAGGGATGCATACAAATATAGCAACATAATGTATTTTAGTACAGATGAATTTGGCTACCAGAAAATTCACCTATTAAACTTTACCATTTGCATGTAAAACTTTCAAGGTTCGTGCATTATTACTCGGGACAATATAAATTTAAAAACTGTGAAAATCTAAATTTCATTTTTACGATTACCCATATGCCTAACCAGACAATTGACATTAAAATATAGAATGCCTTGCCAATTATATTTGTAGATAAATAGCACGATTTCAAATACTACACAATTAATTTGCGTCGTAATGTTTAGAATTATTTTTCAAAGCACTAAAGATCTAAGATATGATCTTAGATCGAAAATTGTAAAACAATTTTTATTATGTTATATAAAGTCTACTTTCGCTAGCATTTCAGTTAATGACAGTAAATATTATACTTGATTTGTAATTTGGTTTGTTTAAGCTTTATTTTTGTTAAGAGGTTTACTGAAATTATCTCACGAAATCTAAAGAAAAATTCGTTATTTTTACAGAACACTAATTCTCAAATGCTGCTTTGTTTGATCATAGTGGTCTTTGGTTTTATGGAAAATGTAGCAAATGGAGACTGGTGGTAAGTTTATTCAAACGTTTGCTTACATATATTAATATAAAATTGGATTAAAAATTTAGCAATGATAGACCGTGTTTTAAAAAATATAATTTAAACATATATTTATAATTCAATATACTTATTAGTCACAATTTTGGTTACTTGACCTTTTAACTAGTCAACTTATAATTTATTATTGAGATCTTAGTATTAAAAAACACAAATTGTTCACAAATGCGTATAATTTAAAATTTTTTTGGCGAAAAATAATCTTTAATGAACAGTATCTACTCAGTTTCTTTGATATCATAATGTAGCGGTTGCGATGCGTTCATTCATTTGGATAATATTAAATCATTCAAACTTATCCTATTCGATTGTAGCTACAATCAAAATACAGTGATATAAACGTTTTAAAGTAAAATTTATTTTAATATAATATACCAAGTTAAAACATGCCTGTAACATTAAAAAATAATATATTATTTTGTTTATAAGGAAAATAAGTTGAAAATAATTTTGAAAAGTTCCATTTAAATCAAGTCATCAAATGAAATAAGAAAGCGTATTCCAGTTTAATATTTTTCATTGCCGATTATGCTAAAAAATAAATTTAATAGTTTATATGTTAATTATGAGACATATGCACAATTTTAAACAAACTAAATTAACCAAATATAAAACTTTAATAGTAATTATTTAATTTCAATTATAATTAAAAATGATTTTAATAATAATATTATGACGATTTTATAATGATAGCAACAGTTATAAATATTTAAACTATTATCATATAATCAGAAAATACAACGAATAAATCCAATAATATAATCTAATAGTCTAATTATATAAAACACAGTTATGTGTTTTATAACTCAGTTATAACTCAGTTATGTGTTTTATGAACGCTATAACGCGTGATATCCAAAAGTCGATTCCATATACCATTCTTTACGCTGACGATGTCTGGCTGGCGGCGGACAACAAAAAGGACCTGGAGGAATCAACTACTGTATGGAATAACCGACTCGCACAATACGGACTACGACTTAATCTAGACAAGACCGAATACCTCACAACAGACCCACATGAAAGTGCCACCATCAATATTAATGGCTTTGACCTGAGACGTACGGACCGGTTCAAGTACCTCGGAACCATACTCTCGGCAAGCGGCGACGTGACTTATGAAGTCAATGCACAAATAAGCTCAGCGTGGACAAAATGGCGAGCGATGACAGGTGTTTTATGTGACCGTCGCATCAAGGATCACCTGAAATCAAAGACCTACCGCTATGTAGCCAGCTAAAATACAAGTTAGTCGAAGGGGTCCGGAAATATCTCAATAAAATAAAATTCAACCGACTACAAACAAGACGATTTCAATGCATCATTTAAAAAGTTACAAGTTGAAAAGAGGCAGCAGATCTGATTGAAGGTCCAACCGAAATTATTGATCCTTTGTATAATGTTTTACCGAAAAGAATAAAAAATCTCTTCTCCTTTCCCATTTATTACTAACTATTTTTCTATTTATTTTTAATTTTATATATTGTAAATTGATGTTAATCAGAACAAATATTTAATCTTCTTAATAAAAATAAAAGTTTAAATTATTGTATTCATAAATATAATGCATTCATAATTATGTAGTTAATTTATATATTAATATAAAAGCTATGAATATTGCCATTTCAGATTTTAAAGAAATCATTTATTATTTTTTACGGAGAATTAATATTCTTTATACGCCCATTACAATTTATATTTTATAGACACATATTTTAAATTGGGTTACTATAAAAATACAATCAAACAAATACAATCAAAATAGTAAAATATTCAATATTTTTGTTAAGTTTCACAAACTTCATTTTTAATAAATTGTCATATTAATATTGCAATTTCAGGTCACTTGGTCTTGACCAGTCTCTTCTGGCAAGTTCTGCACTTACAGCAGATGAGCATCCCAGTAGTCAGAAAATATCTGAAATGTGTAATAGCTTTGCTGGTTTATCAAATGGACAGCGACAATTTTGTATGCTGCATCCTGATCATATAAGAGTAATTGGAATTGGTGCTAGAAATGGAATCAGAGAATGTCAACGTCAATTCAAAGACAGGCGTTGGAACTGTTCTACACTTGATAATACAACTGTGTTTGGGGCTCCAGTCACAAATTTTGGTATATCCAACATGACTTGTATATATTATATCTTATAGTACTTTTATTTATTGATTTTCTTTTCATTTATTTATTAACAATGAAATACAAATGCATTCAAATTTTAATTAACTATTATTTTAATTAATTTTTAACTAATATTTAACTATTAGTTAAAGTGATTACGTAATTATATATTTAATTATATATCCGTTAGTTAATCATATCGCTTAACTGAGTCTTCATACTTTGTAATATATATGAATTAAAAAAATAAAAGTATCTATTTATCAATATCTATATATTTACAGTATGTGCATTAATCGATTATATAAAATATATTGTGTTTTAGAAAAAAGGTTAAATGTCAGAAGAAGGAACTACCAAGATAACTACATAAAGAAAGAACTTTAATAAAATTCCTTAATAAATTCATATCTAAAATATATTTTATTATGAAAGATTTGAAATATTAGTTTGGATTTTTCCTTAAAACAAGATATCAATAAAAATATTCCTCTAATTATCAAAATATCTCATTAGATAATTATTAAATTCTTCTGCAAAATTAATTCACCTCAAAGCTTAGGCTTTTCCCGGAGCGAGATATGATTAAATGACAATTTAGATGTAAGATTATACAAATAACTCAATGTTTTCATACGATAAAAATTAACGTTTTTGTATTAAATATTGTATACAAATATTGTCTGATATTGTCTGTTATTTATTAGTCAATTCATAAAAATTGAATTTAAAAAAAATTGAAATAAAAAAAGTAAAAAATTCTTTTGATTCTTATAAATCTGAAAGGTAATTGGAAAATTATAAAAATTTTGAAAATCTTGAGACTTAATATATAGTGTATTGATCTGATTGTAATAAATCGTTATTTATATAATTTGTAATTATTAACAAACAATGTCTTTGCGATTTCTAACGTAAAAGGTTTTATACGCTTTACTTTTTGAACGTTTAATTAAATAATTATCATATCATTTACTAAAACTAATTTTTATAAATATCAGCTTCATGCTAAATCAGATCAGTTAACTGAGTCCACTACTTTGTACTATTTATGTAAAAATGATAATTTTAATCTTAAGGTTTTCTATAATTTAAATGTTTCAAACCCAAATTAAAAAAATTAACAAAAGGTATAAAATTACAAAATGTATAGTAGTTTTTGTAATTGACATTTAAATGCAGTTATACTGACTCTTGCTTTTACTATTTGCCTGTTAGAAACTAAAAATGCTACAACATTTTAGTCAAATGTTGCTGTTTAATATTTTCGAAGATTACCAACTTTAAGTTTCACATTACCTTTATACTTTATGTAAATTATTTTAGCAAATTTCTCTGTTTGAGTAATTAAGGAATTAATTTAAGGAATTTGTTTAATAAAATTAATTACGATTTATTTTAGCAAGCCGTGAATCGGCATTCGCGTACGCTATATCATCAGCAGGAGTATCATATGCAATTGCTCGTGCATGCAGTAAAGGTCATTTAAAAACGTGTGGATGTTCAAGAAGGCCGCGTCCTGGGAATTTGGACAGAGACTGGCTTTGGTCTGGGTGTGGAGACAATTTAGAATACGGTTTGAAACTATCTGCTAGATTTGTCGACAATCCTGAAAAAGACATAAAGAATGTACAACATGATAGACGAAGATCTGGAAGGTCAACAACATCAGTTGAAGCACGAAAAATGATGAATCTACATAATAATGAGGCTGGTCGTAGAGTAAGTCTAAATATTTTAGTTGAATTTTGGTAAAAAGATTTTCCTAAACTGATAATCCTAGACGCAATTTTTCAGGTCAATGTTGTTGATTAAACATTCTTTAAAGTAATGAGTTTCTACGTGGTACCCGAAGATGTGGTAACTAATCAGCAATGCCGAAACTATTTTAACTTGCAAGTGTCTAAATCAGTAAACTACTGATTTAGACTTATTTTCGTATGATTTAATAATTTAAACTTATAATTTAAACCTATAATTTAAACTTATTTTCGTATGATAAGTGGCACGTATTAATCCATTATTTAAACGACAATAAAATCGAATCTTCAAATTGCATCTTTGTTTTTTAGATCATCGGTCACCAAAATGGCGGTCGGCGGACCACTAATAGTCCCCTAAAAATTTCGCTAATGTTATGTTTGATGATATGTTTTAAGATGCATTGAATTCGATTTAGAACAATAAGTGAATTAGTGAATAGTATCCACCGAAAGTGAATACTCTCGGTAGATCCTGTATACGTTGGCTATTGGATAAGCGGTCTTCAATCTCTATCGCGTAGAAACACTTCACGGCAAATAAATCGTACGGCCGTAGCTGCATGCTTCATCTTTACCTATAATGGGTGAATGAAAACTAAAGAATATTTTGAATTTCTTTAGTAATTCAAATGGCATATAGAACGATACTTATAACATTAATAACTAACCTTAAGAGGTTAGTTAAGAGGTCATCTAACCTTAAGAGGATTAATAAATCAAACTATTCCTACAATTCACTGGGCACCATTGGAAAACATATGTAAAGGGAGATAAAATGAAGAAAAAACAAAGTATTCAATAAAATATAATGACATTTCCTTAAATTGAGATTTAATTGAAAAAAACTGACAATAATTTGGATCCAAAACCTCTATGTGTAATATGTTTTGAAGCCTTATCTAATAATGCATTAAAACATATACTTAAACGACACTTAAAGTCAAAACACACGGATTTAGTAAGAACAACTTGAGAATATTTTAAAATAATACATGAAAATAATATATAAAACAAGTTAGTTTTAAGAAAAATATCAATTGAAAATAAATCATCTGAGGCAATTCTTAAAATTTCATTATTTAATGAAAAATGCTAAAACAGAAAAGGCTAAATGGTATGATGAATGTTCATGCAAAAATATGTTTCTTGTAAATTTAAATATGTCATCTTTACGATATAAATTAATAGTAGTTTTAGTTAATGTTAATTTAAAAATTGCTTAAAAATAAGAAGGAAATAATAATGTCGTATAATAGTTCAAATTGTAAATCGGAATTAGGAAGCTTCACCTCGTATCTATTTTCATTTACGTTTTATTGAGCCCACAACTATCAATAATCTGCAAAATATGTTCTATTCGTAATGCCTAGTAGGATCAAAAATTATAAAGAAATAATCATTACAAGCGATTCCAAATAATTTACCTAAAAGCTTTAAATACTACTGGTGACGATGTAATTCCGAAAGAAAAACTTTTATTTTTTTAAAATATTATATACGAACAGGAAAGTTTGAACTTGCATGCATTCTTACAACCTTTGTCGGAAAGCTTAAACAGAATGCGCCTAGCTCCCAATAGGGGCGTTTCGATCTTAGACTACTCATCACTACAGGGTGGTTTCATCAAAGGTGGTTTCAGAAGTTTACTGAGTATAATGTAATTACGAAGTTGTGTAGCTACATGGCCACACTGATTAGACCACATGTAGTGATGAGTAGTCTAAGGTAGAAACACGAATGCTCGCATTCCGGGCTAATCTTCCCGACGAAGATTGTACAAAACCATGCAGGTTTAAACTTTCCTGTTCGTGTGTAATATTAAAAAAGTAAATGAAAAAGTTTTAATTGATTTCATAATTGTTATAATTGTTATATGTTATAATATTTTAATAATAAGGCTACCTGGATAAATTTGTTCGCTTATTAAATAAAAAAATAAATAAATAAATAGATAAATACACATTAATAATCAATATATCGAAACATATTTCATATCTTTATATAGTTTAGATTTATTCTTTACACAGTTATGAACAAATTCATATTTTATAAAGCTTAAAAACAAGTCAGCTATAATTGGGCTACTATTACCATCCATTTGCACACCATTTATTTGTCTAAATATAGATATACCTACCTCTAAATAATTTTGATTTATTAAAATATTTAAGAATTCTAATAAGTCAATTTTATCCATGCATTTATATTTATTTGATGGTTTAATTTTTGTTAGATATGCGTTATAGTTATATTATTATAACATACATATGTATCTTTTTCCTAATATAAGATTAATTAATTTTTCTACCACTTCTTTAATATCTGCTAGATTTGATATCTTCTAGATTTAATATCTAGAAGATACTAAATGAATATTTAATATCTGTTCGAATTTATATAGTTCGAATCTAGCAGATATCTTTTCGAATATTTTATCTGTTCGAATCTAGCAGATATTCATATTAAATGAATATCTGCTAGATTTAATATCTTCTAGATTTGTATAAAGCGTACTAAAATCGTAAGCATTTGTATTCTGAAAATTTATTCCTTTTGTGTGCTCTAAAAATTCTTTTGTAGAATTAATAGTGAAATAGTGTTTTATACCAGTATTAATTTCGATTACCCTACAATATTTTTTGAATTGTGTTTTACCAAGGTTTAATTAGATTTTTATGTAATTTTGGATTCCAGTATAATATAGGTATAGTTTTATATCTGGTTCAACCTTTATACCCTTTTTATCCATTATAGAACAGTGACTTGTAATAATTATGTCTAAACTTAAATCACTTAAATCACTAGGTTCGTATGTTGCGTTTACATTCAAATCATTATAATTTACCTTTTTCATAATTACATTATAATAAAGCTTTTTATATTTAGAGACGAAGTTATTACTAGCTGTATCAATCGTTGTTATTATATACTTATTTTTCAATTTAGTAAGTTCTAAATGCATATCTTTATTAATTTCGGATAATTTAATAAAATCTAAATTTTTATTTATTATTAAAAATAATTATCTTTATCTTTAAATTTGATCTTCCTGAACACCAGTATCAATGTCATTTTATCAAATTAACCGTTGATTACAAGCTTATATTATTATTTATTTAGGTGATATACAAGTTAGCTCGTGTCGTTTGTAAATGCCACGGCATATCAGGTTCATGTAGTCTTCGCACGTGCTGGCTACAGCTACCACCCTTCTCTGAGGTTGGTGAGTATCTTAAAAGAAAGTACGAAGGCGCAATTGAGGTACAATACGCCCGAAACAGAAGGTTGAGTACCCGTGACAGTAGCTATGTACAGCCTACAAAAGACGATCTTGTTTATATAGAAGCGTCTCCTGATTTTTGCAATCATAATTCATCGATAGGTTCACTTGGAACGCAAGGACGTAAGTGTAATAAGGACTCGCTTGGAACTGATGGTTGTGACATTATGTGTTGTGGACGTGGATATAATCGATACCAAGAAGTTGCTCAGGAAAAATGCAACTGTCGCTTTGTTTGGTGCTGCCACGTCGAGTGTGACGTTTGCAATAAAACCTTGGAGTATTACGCATGCAAGTAAACACTGTCGTAATAATTCAATATATATGATTTATATAGCACAGATCTCATTAATATATTACCTGTATGCGTTAGTTAATCTTTCAGCCCTTCTTTAGAACATCAAAGAAGTCAAAATCAAAGATGTTTCTTCTACGTTGTGGTTTCAACATAAAAATTACATCACTATCAACTTTTTATCTTTTTGTTTAGCGACGTGTATAATTTGAATTTTTGTTTCATTGTTTTCCAATTATATAAACATTTTGTTTACTAAGGGAACTAGAGTTGTCTTACATTTGGCAAGATATTCCCTGTTACAATGCATCATTGTTTGTGTAATTTTCAAATAAATTGTGTCCTTTATTTTATTTAATGTTAAAAAATCTTAATATTTTTATTTGTATATTAAAAAATCAAAGAAAACTTATCTGATTTAATCTTAATTTCAGGTTTTTAACTTTATTACCCCTGAAATTTTCTTAATCTTATAATGGCCGAATGTTGATTATCATGAATTAATAATAGAATCAGGAAATTAAAAATGGTGAATAAATTTAATGCAGAAGAAATAGTTGACTTTACCAGTTAATTTATGTATTTGACATGTTATTTGTTTAATTTGAATAATAAAATGTTAATTATTAACACAGATAAGTTAACTAAGTTTACATATTTTGTTTGCGCTGAGAACGCGGCCGTACCATTGTAGTAGCCTTTTGTGAAGTACATCGAGACAGCATTTCATAATGTTGATGTGACGGTTTTGTGTTACGACTGACTTGTCACGAAGTTAATCGTCAACCCTCATCCTTTATCAGCACGGCCTTGGAAACCGCCATGGCGGAGTTGTTTAATTTGGATGTCTAATTTGTATAATTAAATGCTAATTATTAAAACAGATAAGTTAACTAAGTCTACGTATTTTGCACTATATTTAAGTAACGTCAAACTGTCATGCACAATAGGTAGTGGCTTACTTTTAGTGAAAATGATGAAAATATAAACAAGCTTAGGTATAGACGATTCAAAATAGTGGATTCAAGATATTGTCAAAACTAAAACAAATTTGCCTACTTTAAATATTAAAACATTTATTCAAAAGAATTTTTTACTGAAATGTAAATCACCGAGATAAAATGTCAGTACTGGAATCCGCTGCATATGAAAATAATAAAGTGTATTTTGAATATTTTAAAATACTTTTATGATCCCATTGAACAGAAAATTGATTATATTATCAAAACTGCAATCTGATATTTTTCGAAAACTTGCATTTTGAATTAATCTATAGGCCAATGTAAAACAAAATAAAGTTGTAGATCACATATGCCCGTATCCTATGTACAGAAATCATGGAATTGGGAGTTATAAATGTTGAAAAAAAGCAGACGATGTATTTTTATATTTATTTATCCGATTTTTATATTTATACTTTTAACGCCACTAAAATAACTTTCGTAATTCTCATTGTTTGTCTAACAGAGAACATGCGAATTATACTTTCGACAGAAAGTTTAATAACAAAGTTTTTTATACTAACTCTTTGAGAATTTTATAACGAAAAAATTATATAATAATAAAAATATTATATTCATAAATATTATGGAAAATTACATCAAAAAATTTCTAAATTTGGATAACTATAATAAAATAGTAGTAAAAATAAAATAATTTATTAAAAAATTAAACAATAAATAGTTGAAAATAATTTAATAATTTTTATATAAGATTTTAAAAATTTATATCAAGTTAAAATAAAAAATTGAAATTAAAAAAAGTTAAAGTTTATGAATTAACTAATAAATAACAGACGATGTGTAAGAATAAGGATTTGAGGTAACCAAGAGGAACTGCTATGTTATCAGATTTCGAAAACAAAATAAACATTTTAAAATATAAGAGATTAATCTTATCAGCTTAAGATTAATATCAAATATAAGATTAATCTTATATTAATCTTCAGTTCGTATTCCTCGACCCAACATAGCAGCGGGGTCAAATACAATGACGTATTTCTTTTAATGAAATTTGATTATATAGTATCTTATCCTAATACAAAGCATACTGTGTATTATCCAAAAAATAAAATAATTAAATAATAAATAATTTGATAATAAATAATGTTAAATAATTTACTAAGTTTATATAATATTTTGCATAATTAACATAAGTTAAAATTTAAAATTAAAATTAAATTATATGACTTGACTAATAAATAATATACGATGTATTAGAATGAGGATTAGAGGTCATCAGGAGGATCCTTTAAAAGACGTATGGTTTTTTACATGTCAAAACAATCATGAACAATTTCAAGCTGTTAATGAAACTGAAAAGTGATTTTAAATTTAACTTTAGATTTCCGTTCAGAAAAATAATTTCGGAACTAACGGAGTTTACTCTGTAATCAAAGTCTAATAATTATCAAAATCTCAATTACGCTAGGTTTTCTTAACAATAAATTTTAGCTACAAGACCTTTTATCAATCTGAGTGATTTTCAAATGGGATTTTAAAGAACTGAAAAAGTCTTAAAATGCCAGTGAAATCTATGACATTGTTGATTCGTAAATATTTAAAAAGTTACATTTTCACAACATTCGAGAATTTTTAATTTTAACTGTAAAAAATATTCATCTTGTGAAATCAAGAATTGAAAGCTTTTTTGCATGTTGAGTTTTACATTGCAATGACGAGCAGTAAATGAGTGACAGCAGAAACTATAAATAAATGGCTATAAATGTTAAAATATGATGGCAGTAAAAATCTTATTCCTTGATATTGATAAAGGTACATCAGAAAAGTTACTAAAGATCTAAATTATATTATTTTAATATTTCTAAAAACAAATTTAAAAGAAGATTCGAGTTTCTTCTGTAGAAACCACAGTTAAAATATTGCATTTTTGTATTTCTTTATGAAAAAAATTATACAAAAATTTTTTATTTAAATATAAAATCATGAAAAGCTCTAACCGGTACATTTAAAACTTAGTTTAAAAGTTTAAAAATAAAGATTACTTTCGTGTAAATTTAATTTTAAACACGAGAAAATCCTTCATATTAATATCAAACGAACTAGTCCTTTCCATATTAAAATATTATATCAAAATAAATTTGTGTATTAATTATTGCAAAAACAAATATTTTACTATTAGATAAAATTTTTGGGCCGATGTGTATTATTCTCTTGTTTACTAATCAATAAACTAAATAAACTGAAATTAAAAAATTATAAAATAGAAAATTAGAAAATTTGTGAAATAAAAATTTATTTATTAATTTAATTAAAAAAATTAAAAAAATTGACGACATTTTAAAATTAAAGAATTGATAAATTATCCAAATGTGTTTAACTTTTAATTTTTACTGCTTAGACTAAACGGAATATTTATTTAATCATTATTTATTTAATATTTATATAAATGACATTTTATCTCTATCGCCCCCTGAATCGTCAAACAGGCCCAAAGGTGGCGCTACGGACCACTTTGAGAAACACTGTTGTAGATATTTCACAATGACCTTGCAAGCTGCATTAAGCATTGCAAGTTAATAAATTGCCAGATGACTTTTGTTATCACCATATTCTCAGAATAAATCAGAAAATTGATTCCTTCATTTAAAATTATTCTAATTCAAACAGGAGAGTCAGTATTTTTATTTACTCGTGTAAAAGTATTTTAGTTTAAAATAAAGATTTAATAATAAAATTAGGTAAGGATTAGTCTGTAATCTAAAGCAGAAGTGGTTAGAACAAATAGCATTTCGGCCTCTTTGGAAATGTATTTAATTCAACGTGGTATATTTAAAATTTTAAATTTCTATCTTAGATTATAAATATTTTTTTCAGTGATAAATAACTGTGTTATATTTTATAAAATAATTATCATGCAGTTACAGCAGACACAACTAAACCAAAAAGCAAAATTTTACTTGAAACATGAACTTTGCTCTGCTATTAATAATCAAGTGACGGTTTCTAGGTATGTTCACTGCGGGCACATATGAGTGAAATGTAGAACCCGTTTATATAAACTGTCGCAACTTTTATATATGTACTCCTGTGACGGTACCAACGAGAGTGCAAAATTTGAAAATAAAAACATTATATGAAATTTTAAAATGAATTTTATTTATGAAAACGTTATAAACATTATACACAATAAATAACGTTTTCATAAAATTTGCATTTGTTTTCATAAAATTTGCTTTTTCAGAAACAAAAGCAAATTTTATGAACACGTTTTACTCGTCAATTATATATATAAAATTGATATATATAATATATATAATATATATTATATATATCAATATATATTATTACTATATATATAATCAAGAATTTTGCCAAAAAACCGGAGTGCGATTACAAGCAGATTCATACTTGGTTATCACTTCTAGACGATCTGATGGTAGCCGGCGGCACTCATTAGTATGGTGAACTACCATAAGTGGTTTCGGTTGCCTTGTGATATATTTAAAAGGCATCTTCGAGAATTCGCTGATGTGGTAGCATGGACATGGCCTTTTAAACAAACCACGAGCATTCAGGATCATCCTAATTTATTCGGCAGGAAATTTTATGCTTTTTATCGAACTCCGGTTTTTGGCAAAATTTTTGATTATATATAATATTATATATATTAATGATATAAATAATATTAGATATAATAATATAATAATATATTTTAATCAACAACAGCAATAATATTTCCTGCCGAATAAATTTGGATGATCCGGAAAGCACGTTGTCAGTTTAAAGAGGCTATGCCCATGCTACCACGTCAGCGAATTCTCGGAGATGCCTTTTAAATATATCACAAGGCAGCCGAAACGACTGATGGTAGTTCATCATACTGATGAGTGCTGCCGGTTACCATCAGATTGTCTAGGAGTGATAACGAAGTCTTCTCTGATTGTAATCGAACTCCGGTTTTTGGCAAAATTCTTGGTTATATATAAATTGGTATTGTGAAAAATCGCTTGAAACTGTGGTCCAGGAGTCAAAGCTGGCTACGATTGATTTTTAATCCATATGTGCTGCTAAATAACTAGACTTCGATCATCAGCTCCATTAGTCTAATGTATCACTCCGAGACGCTCCTAACCACCCAGCAGTCATCGTCAGTCGAATGAAATGGTTAGGATGCGCTTCGACTGCTTTTGTGATAACTGTATGTATAACTGTATATATAGGCGGTACCATCCACCGCAGTCAACAAATCAAAGAAAAGCTTTCTTTACGTTTCGTCGCTATGTATTCTTCAGAATAACATTGTATGTTATGATCAAAGAAATTTATATATATCCGTTTATGGATACTTCTAATATAATCCTTAAAATTTTCTAATTGTTTGTTCTAACAATTTCTAATTGTTTTTCAAGATTTTGACCACTTTTTAGTCTTCTTCGGGAATAAAATCTACAAAATATCAACGAAAACTACACAAGAAATACAACTATCAAGAACAAAATCTTGCTAAAATATTAAACTATTTTTTGCTAAATAAAGAGCGCCTCCTAATTCCGTATTTACTGACATATCTGTCATTAACTGCACTATCCAATAAAGTTCATTTTGCTTTCTTTTAGCAGTATTTTGTATGTTACCTTCAATACCCGTTAGCGCTATTGAATGTGTTGGATGATTAATTATATGGGATGCAGCTTTATCTACATTAGAATGTTATATGATAAGACTGGTTAGTAAGGCGAGACCCATCGATCGAAAGAGCCTAGGTTCGAATTCTAAAATTCAACCACTTCATAGAAGGTCTATAAAAATCAGACGGAGTAGGATCAGATCTAGCCAGCAAACACTAACGCACCGCCTTCCGACTGAACCACTCAAGGTCTCTCAAACATCTGAGGATCCAATAGAGGCGTACAATGGTTGGTAGTCTAGATATCATTAGCTCCAGAAAACTTAATCTTTGCTCTGGAGAGAGCAAAGATTAAGCACCGGAGACGCACCTGTGGATTCCCTCTTAACGACATATGTTAGGTCTGTTTCAGGGATCATCTAGCTATCTTCAGGACACTCTTGCATCTATTCAAGTCTGATCTGGACGATCATTTAACCGTAATAATAAATCCCATGTATCTTACTCGATGTGAGAAGACTGGGAGTGTTTGATTGTTCAAAATGAAGAAGAGAGAAACAGTTGCTTGTATCTTTAGCTCTTATAAGTAGCAGGGGTGACATGAAAACCGACCACTTGAGATTTTGGTGAATAGAGATATGATTGGAAGAGGATAACTGATCTTTTAATTTTAAAAAGAAACGGCTGATGTCAGAGACTACATATTTGCACTTGAGTCCAGAATACATGGTTGTGGTATCATCAGCGTATACCACTAGATCACGATTAATAGGTTTAAGTAGAACAATGGAGGCAGCAAGATATAATATATATAATATATTATATTATATCTTATATATAATATATATATCTTATATACAAGATATAAGATAGGTGAAAGTGGATAAGATTGGGGCACACCTGTAATAGGGTATAACTGACGTGCATCAGGATCATCCTCGTAAAAAATCGCTTAGTGCACAGCAGTATCTCCACCTTCTTAACAATTCTGGCAGGCAACTAAGAGGAATCTGAGAGAAGAGATAACAAAATGAATGGAGATGTGATTAATTACAGCAAAGTCAAGAAAAACAACTACAGCTGATGACTATTTTCCTGACAAAACTGATGCCCGTCACTGATCGCCGAATGGACTAAGCGATCTTTCACAATAGGTGAAAACCTGGTGAGATAAACTTCCGCCTACATAGATGATCGAGGATTCTACGTTTAAGTGCTTTATCGTAGATGGAAATGAGGAAGTTTTGAATAGAAATGGACCGCAGATCTTTAGGACAAAATACTGACTTTTACTTTGGTAAAAATTCTACGCTAAAATTGATGCCTGCAACGTCGAATGGGCAGGCTAAAAATGGAGACCGCCTTTTTATGACTGTCTCTGGAGTATGTACCTAGAACTACAGTATTCTTTCGAGCAGGCTTGTATGAGATTAACATATAGATTAGGAAGGTGTGTCACTCTTGCTAGGACCTTGAGGTTTGTTGAAGTGGGATTGAATATGCGGCCTTTATATGTAGTCGAAATAATCCCGGTAGCTTGAGCGGGTAAGTAGGAATTAAATCGGATCATACTCTCATTACCTACAACGGGGAAGAGTCGAATAAATGACTGGAAGAATGTCACCCTGATTTGATCAAAGTGGAATTTACTTCTCAGCAACGTATCTACCCCAGAGCAGCCAACGGAATAGGTCGTGCGAAGTGGACAGTTGTTGGTGCGACTGCTCAATAGATACAAGCTTAAACAGCCACTTTTCTTGTAACAGTAGTAAGTCAAGGAGATAAATTGTTGCTGTGTACTGAATAAAGGGGACAGTGGTTTGTGAGAAGGATATAAGGTCCTGGCTCTGCGGAGTGCTGCATTAATCCAACGACAGTTTTACCATTAAAGTAACCAGGTAACATGTCATAACCGCTACCTAATATCCTAATATTCCATCCAGTAAGTTACAGTTTTGGAGAATCTCCGCTAGCCGAATATAGATTTGGCTATGCTGATGCGTTTACCGTTCTTTCAAAGTGTTATCGCCTAACAAGGCATGGCAGGCATGATTAATTTAGCAAGAGGGAGGATCTTAAGTGGATCTTATCTAAGGTTAGAAGACTTAAGACGAAGAGGAGTGAGGTGGGGTTATATACTGAGTAAATAGGGGTGGATATGTGCTTTGCAGTAAATCGAGTTTATTTTCTGGGTGTATCGGATTGATCTAGTCTCCTAAAGGACAATAACATCTGCATTTCGATCAGATAAGAGACTAAGTGCAGAAGCACCTTCGAAATTCCACTAAAAGATATGCAGTGAAAAAGGAGCTGAACTACTACCCATTGGGTTGATAAGCAGGGTCAGAGAACGGATTAATTATTTGGGTTCAGAACTTAAAGGTTGCCCTTTTCAGACTCATACGCAACAGAGGAACAAATGACCGTCTCATAACTGGTGAGTAAATTATCATTATGTCCTTTATCGTTGCTGGACCCAGCGAGTGTATCTTTATTTCCCTTAGAAAACATGGACTTCTATTTCCATCGCTTATCCTTCTTTTGAAGACGTATCGTAATTAAAGCTGCCGATGCGACCCGTTTGTTCGATGTATTTGGGAAGGACTCTAAAATAGGAAGAGTACTATTAAAGTTTCTAAGCAGATTAATTAACATGCATGACAATTGGACCATGCTTTCCTCCTGCTTCAAATCCATAATTCTAATTATCTCATCTATCGTGATAAGTGGATGATTATTGTGATTAGCAGCTTTGATAAATGTAGTCAGAAAGTCGTTAGCCGGCGGTAGTATGTCTTTTTCGATAACATTTAAACGCCTCGCATTTCTTTGACCAGCCCGAGTGACCCTTTCCACAATTGAGATAGGAAGTTGACCCTGGACATTGGTTATCCATGTAATCGTTTGAGGAAGGTTATTTTTATTTCCAGGCGTTAAAAAAGCCGAGCCATAGTTTCCACATACCGAGCAACAAACAGTTATAAAGTTTCCGTTGAAAAATGGGTCAGCAAACAATCGAACAAAAGTAACAAAAATTTATTTTGCAATAACATTGAATCGTAAATTAATTTGCTAATTGAATAAGACAAACATTCTCATTTAATTAAAGTAAATCGATAAATAATGAATTGAATTTTCCTAGTTAATCGCTTCTCACTTTAACAGAAATATCTTGATCAACTATAAACAGCGGTTTCTTCTCTGGCGGTTTCATATGCCACTGGACAGTAGAGGCTGCGCCGTTCAAATTCGTACCATTTACTTTCGAAGATATTGATTGCGCCTGAATTAAGAGACACCAAATAATAACATATTACATCAGTATCTATGAAAGATAAAACAATAAATAAAAATAAGTAGAAAATCCGAGATAAAATAATATTTCCTTGCAGAAATGATGAAAAAAATATTGATGATCAAAAGTGATTTCGTGGTATAATAAATTTTATGTTAGAATCGTTTGTTAGCCCCTTGCGCTTGTAATGTTTTTAGCCCAAACAGTTAGCCCCTTGATTTGTAATGTAAAAAGCTGTTTTCGACTTGTGATTTAAAAAATGCAAATAACACATGGCATCTTAACCCTTTCAAGAAAAAGACCTTGCGCTTAGATATAAAATATTATGACGAAAAATATTAGTGTCCATGTGATGAGGTATCCTCCATTAAGTACATTCAAAACGCCAATAAAATATAATTTGAATTTGCTATCCCGTATAGGAAAGTACTCTATTTAGGAAACAACGAAAACTTGGAAACATAATTTTCTTATAAAAGAAATTATGACAATTTATAGCGACAATGAATTACCTGAGACTAAATTAAAATAAACTAAACTTTAATCACTAATAAATTATAATAAATGATAGATATTTATTATAATATTATTATAATAATTAATATTTATTTATAAGGATATAAATAAAATAAATAAATATTTTTTATTTATTCTGTCAGGTAGCCATAGGATGTCGTTAGCAATATATTTACAAAAAGATATTCACGATATCTTATTGTATACACGATAATCGCCTTTCCGAGTAGTAATGCTTACGACAGTTTATTTTTGGGATATGGTTAAGAGGAGATTCAGAGAAAGTTATCTTACTTGAATTTGTTATTCACGTATAGGAAAGTATAAGACTGTATATTTAGAAAACACAACGAAAACTTGAAAACATAATTTTCTTATAAACGAAATTATGACAATTTAGAGCGACAATGAATTACCCTAAACTAAAGTAAAATAAACTAAAGCTATACTCATACTATCTAATACTATAATGAGCATATCATACTCATTATGTTTGATTAAACATAATGAGTATGTCATGATGAGTATATGTACGTCATAATGAGTATATTAATATTTGATCCAAATATTAATAAAACGATTTGGATCATCTAATATCATCCCCGGGGAATAAAAAAATGAATAGCGGGAGCTATGTTCACTCCTTTTCGTTGTTCCTATAAATTTGCAAAACTGAGAAGAAATTGATATCTTCTATTGCTTAAAGTTATTAATTAAATAAATAAAATAAATTTAAATTAAGTGAAAACAGAATAATTGATCAATTGAAAAAATAACAGTTTCTGTAAATGATTCGTTTTTAAATATCAAATATTGATAATTAATATTTTTATATTTTGTATAATAGGGATTTCTTAACA
The DNA here is from genome assembly GCA_012934845.2 of Pomphorhynchus laevis. Taxonomy (NCBI): domain Eukaryota; kingdom Metazoa; phylum Acanthocephala; class Palaeacanthocephala; order Echinorhynchida; family Pomphorhynchidae; genus Pomphorhynchus; species Pomphorhynchus laevis. Next base: position 23,036 of record WNNJ02002367.1, read on the forward strand.
AAAGATTCGGATAAAGATCCTCAAACAGTTGAATGAGGGCTTCGCGAGATATTAAATGCCCTATAAAATTACGAAATCTTACATCTTTAGACTTATTTCTATATTTGGTTGATGCAATATACGATGCCTAAATAACAGTAAAATAAACAAAATAAAATGAAAAGATAAGTAGAATACCTTCACTACTACAATAACGGCGTTCATCAAGTTCTTTGCTGAAGTAATCAGAGATATGGCACTATCTAACTAAACGAACAAATGGAATACGAGCTACAATTTCACACACAGAAAGCACATACACCTGACACTATAAGTTCACCACTGATATTCTGAACATCAGCCTTTACTCGGCTTGTAATGTTAAGCTGATGTGTGAACAGAGAAATTCGATCTAAATACGCTAGCAGATCCTGCTTTGATTGTGACTCAACACACTTTAATAGCAAATATTTTATTATTAAACGAACAGACTTTATAGACCTCAAGAGCAATGTTCCTTGCAATTTTATCGAGTCTCGCTCCGTAATCCGAAATCTTTTTAGCTGCGTTGATCACATCCATTGTACCACGCAATGGTCCTTCACCTCTGGAAGTAAAAGGAAAAAATAACTCGTTTATAAATTCGTTTATATCAGATCGTATTTAATGACTGTTGTAAATATATAATAAAGGGTTTATCTTACCAACCATTTACTTTTGATTTATATCTAAAGAGGTTAATCACATTCCACTTTAAATGGTAATCGTTAGTCTGTAGAATTTGTTGATTATAAAAATGAATTAAATTAATAAAATTATAGTTTATAACAAAATGATGTACTATCTAAGCGGTTTTAAGAAGGGCTCTCGTGTTAATCCTTGTGTGCTATTGATAATAATCCTTGTGAATAAATATTTCAAGTTATTGTAAACTAAAAAATCAATAAGATATTACTCTTTTTTAATTAGATTGGATATCCTATTGTAAATTTTTACAATTGCTTCTAATTAACTTTAAATCAAGAAAACCTCGTATATACAAAAGCATAATGCTTTTCCCTAAAATCTAAGTTAGATTTTTTTCCATAAAATCTAATTTTAAATAACTTCGTTGTTTTATTCGTTTTGACCATGAACCGTAATATATCCTATTTGAAAATGAAATATTATGTATATACTCAATAAACTTTCTTCGTGATCAAGATTTCCATTTCCTTACTTCTTACTGATTAAAAATTATTAAATATTCTTTAAAAAATATTTTTTGTAGTATTTACGTTTTTTATTTAGTAATATTAAATTATTTAGCAATTGGAATATTTGTGTTGGTCAATACTCTTAGATAATCCTTGCCCTGATTGACTTATATAAACCTTATCACAACCTTCGAGTTGTTTAAAATCAATAATTGAGAGACAAGTAATATGGTTTCTTGAAAGCAAATGCAAGCAGTATTTATCTAATGTAATTTATAGTTTTATAAATTACATTATAAATATATCTTCGTGATCATTTAATTACCAACATGATTAATGTTGGTAATTATGTGTTGGTACTCATGATTAATGTTGGTACTTTATGTGTTCTTAATTATCACCTAACAGTTTGTGCAACAATATAATGTTGTCATGTTATAATATTATAAAATAATATAATTAAAATTTTATAATTATACCATTATTTGATTACCAACATGAATGATTTAACGTTTGTAAGTTATTTTAATGTCATGCAACAAGTCATTAAAACTGCTTCACGTTTAAAATTTACTCTATTAAATTACAAAGTTTTTACAATTTAAATCCAAATTAATTATTAAATTTACATTTAATTACTAAACTTTAATTTAATTTTATTTTGTTGCTTCTGTAATCAAAAACCTAATCTACAAATCAAGCTACAATAAAATAAATTCAATAGAATAATAAACAAACTTTTACAATAAACTTATTTTTGACAACATCCAAGATGAATGCTTATATGCGCTTATCAGATCAGCTTACTGAGTTCACGTAATATTTATAAATACATATTCTGTTAAACTTAAACAAATAAAGCCCAAATACTTGAGGTTACTTTTTAGCGTTTTAAGCAATCACAAATTAATTTATATTTAAATTATATTCTCAACTCAACAAAGATAGGAATGATTCTAAATTCTAAATTTAAAACAAGAATAATTCAAATAAGAAATAAATAAATAAAAAGTCCCGAATAAAATTGATATTTAAATATCTCTTTATATTTTAAAGTTTATCCATTTTAATATATTAACATATTCAAATAATTTAATAATATACAAGTTTTATAAATAAGATGTTAAATTGTTTGTACGCAAACAATTTCAAACAATTAATCAGTTAAGTTGATCAGTTATAATTGATCAACTATATCAGTTATAATCAGTTATAATTGTCAGTTCTACTGACATGTTATTATTGATTTGTGCATTTTGTTCTACCTGTAATATAACCACTATCAGAAATAATGAATCAATTCAGCTAACTGAGTCTACGTATTTAATATAATTATAAAATAAACAAAACATAATAATGCTAAATCAAAATTTAATAATTAAATAATAAAATTAATAATTGTTATAAGATTTTTTATAATTTAAATCAAGTTAAAAAATAAAAATAAAAATAAAAAATAAAAAATAAAATTTAAAATAAACGTCATTTTGTATTAGTATAATATACTAGATAATCAAATTTCATAAGAGGAAATTAGCATGTATTTGACCCTCGCTGCCATGTTAGGTCGAGGAATAAGACCCGAAAACTGATAGCAAATCAGTTTCTCAATATGACTTCTAATCCTTATTCTGATAGATCAAATCAGCTAACTCAGTCTACGTATTTAATATAATAAATTATAAACTAAACAAAACATAATAATGCTAAATCAAAATTTAATAATTAAATAATAAAATTAATAATTGTTTTAAAAAAATATTATATTTGGGTCAGGTCTGATCCCAAATATAATCAAATCAGCTAACTGAGTCTACGTATTTAATATAATTATAAAATAAACAAAACATAATAATGCTAAATCAAAATTTAATAATTAAATAATAAAATTAATAATTGTTATAAGATTTTTTATAATTTAAATCAAGATGAATTATAAACTAAAATTAAAAATAAAAGTCATTTTTATGAATTGACTATTAGATAACAAACTATGTATAAGAATAAGGAATAGAGGTTATCAGGAGGAACTGCTATGCTATCAGGTTTCGGCCCCTAACTCCTCTACCCAACATAGCAGCGGGGCCAAATACATGCTAATGATGTATTTCCTCTGAAATAACTATCTAGTATCTTATTCTAATACAAAGTATATTATTTATTATTCATCCATAAAAATTTGTCACTTAAGAGTTTAAATTTATTCTTTATATTATTGTGTTGATTTATATATTTTACTATTTTCTGCTTGATGTTATTTTTATAGTAACCTAGTTTAAAATATGTATCTATTAAATTATTTAAATGATTTCGAAGAAAACCAATATCATTACATATTGTTGCAATTCTTAAAATTTCATTATTTAATGTATTATATTTTATATTATATGGTATGCATGAATGCTCATGTAAAAATATGCTTCTTGTAAATTTACGATATAAATTAAAAGTCGTTTTAGTTGATGTTAATTTAATGTTCATATCTAGATATACACCTTCTTTATCATTAATATTGGTTTTGTTAAGAATAAGGCTTTCTGGATAAATGTGCTCACTAATTAATAATTGTTTTTAGATTTTCTATAATTTTAATCAAGTTAAAAATAAAAATAAAAAATAAAAAATAAAATTTAAAATAAACGTCATTTTTATGAATTGACTAATAAATAACAGACGTTGTATCAGAATAAGAATTAGAGGTCATCAGGAGGAACTGCTATGCTATCAGGTTTCGGCCCCTAACTCCTCTACCCAACATAGCAGCGGGGCCAAATACATGCTAATGATGTATTTCCTCTGAAATAACTATCTAGTATCTTATTCTAATGCAAAGTATATTATTTATTATTCATCCATAAAAATTTGTCACTTAAGAGTTTAAATTTATTCTTTATATTATTGTGTTGATTTATATATTTTACTATTTTCTGCTTGATGTTATTTTTATAGTTTATTTTATATTGTTATATTTATATTATATAAATATAATTATATAATTATTATCCATAATTATAATTATGTATAATTATAATTATAATTATAATTAAATAATAAAATCAGCTAACTGAGTCTACGTATTTAATATAATTATAAACTAAACAAAACATAATAATGCTAAATCAAAATTTAATAATTAAATAATAAAATTAATAATTGTTTTTAGATTTTCTATAATTTAAATTAAGTTAAAAAAATATTTCATTTTTTGAATATGCTAGTTTCGTTTTGAAAAAGAAGTCGAGAGAATCAAATCAGCTAATTATTAATAATTTAATAATTAATTATTTATCAAATTATTTAATCAGTCTACGTATTTAATATAATTATAAAATAAACAAAATATATTAATGCTAAATCAAAATTTAATAATTAAATGATAAAATTAATAATTGTTTTTAGATTTTTTATAATTTATATCAAAAAAAATGTTAAAAAAATTTAAAATAAAAGTAAATTTTTATACAAGCACTTTAAAGCTCACCTTGTAAAATCGCTCATTTCCATCATTATCACACACATCTTCCTAGCCAACATAACAATATCATTTCCTTTCTCGTCCCATTTAAGAACTTCTCTATCAAACGTACGTTTCTGTTTCTTTAAAACTTTTACTTGCTTTTCGATTTGCTCCATTTCTTCCTGGGGTAGTTTTCGCATTACTTCCTAAAAATGTGTATAAGGCACATGGTAAAATATTTGTAAAGATATAAATAAAGAAAATCAAAAGAATTTTGCTCAATTTAAAAGAATATTGTCTATCGTTTCTATTTTTATAGATATACTTTAATAATAAGTAATTAATATTGAAAACAAAATCTGCATTTAATATCAACTCTAAATTTATGAAGCTAGTAAACACTGAAATGAATCAAATATTTTGAAGACTATTTCAAAATTTCTAATGTAAAATAGTACACAGAACGGTATCTAATGTCAAATAGTACTAATATAGTACGAAATATTTTAATGGAATGATTTAAAAAACGTTGAATAAATTGATTCTACTGCCATTATTTCTATTATTTAACAATAAAACAATTAAAAGTAAAAAGATAATTTAATTAAATAATACAATTATTTATTTGATCAACTCGCAAGTTAATATTTAAGAAATATTAATAAATATGTCAATGAATATGCGAATCGAGCAAGAAACATTAAAATAATGCTCTAATTGAGTATGAAGGAATTGATTTCACGATAAGAGTTGGTAATGATTTTGAAGTGTTTCTTAAAAAGATTATATAAAAAATATTAGGAAAAATTGTGATTATAAAATATTTGTTAATTCAATATCTAGTTTATTATTAAGCATCAGTCTATTTTTGTGCTCAACATATGCATCTTGTATTTTCCTTTCTAAAACATTGTTTTCAAATGAAATCACTTGACCCATTTCAAAGTCAATTTTACGATTGTTGTTCAAGTGGTCTATAACAGCCTCAGATCATGTTCCATTGTAAATTTTTACAATTGCTTCTAATTAACTTTAAATCAAGAAAACCTCGTATATACAAAAGCATAATGCTTTTCCCTAAAATCTAAGTTAGATTTTTTTCCATAAAATCTAATTTTAAATAACTTCGTTGTTTTATTCGTTTTGACCATGAACCGTAATATATCCTATTTGAAAATGAAATATTATGTATATACTCAATAAACTTTCTTCGTGATCAAGATTTCCATTTCCTTACTTCTTACTGATTAAAAATTATTAAATATTCTTTAAAAAATATTTTTTGTAGTATTTACGTTTTTTATTTAGTAATATTAAATTATTTAGCAATTGGAATATTTGTGTTGGTCAATACTCTTAGATAATCCTTGCCCTGATTGACTTATATAAACCTTATCACAACCTTCGAGTTGTTTAAAATCAATAAATAAATTGCATAAATAGATTAGATATATTTATTTTAACATTTTTATTATTTAAAATGATAACAAATGATAAAACATTATGTTTATATTATAATATATTATGGTATTATATTATTATATTATATTATTTTAAATATTATTTTATAAAAAAAGCAAATAAATAATTTGCAAAAAATAAATGTAGTGATGAAAAAATACATACCCTCGGAATACATTCATTTTGACCAGGTTTTATCTCATTATTAGAAACAGATGATTCATATTGTCTATCCAAAAATGGTGATGCAATACGAGATGACTCCTGATCTTCATCGTGATTTATTGGATAGCCTTCTTCACTATCACTAGGAAGTTCCAGAGCCTAAATATTTTTAATTTTATCCAAAAGCACGATAAATACAATTTAGGCATTAAAAATACAGACACGAAAACAACGAAACAGCACTACAGACCCAACAATACAGACCCAACAATACAGAACCAACAATACAGACACAACAATACAGACCCAACAATACAGACCCAACAATACAGACCCAACAATACAGACCCAACAATACAGACCCAACAATACAGACCCAACAATACAGACCCAACAATACAGACCCAACAATACAGACCCAACAATACAGACCCAACAATACAGACCCAACAATACAGACCCAACAATACAGACCCAACAATACAGACCCAACAATACAGACCCAACAATACAGACCCAACAATACAGACCCAACAATACAGACCCAACAATACAGACCCAACAATACAGACCCAACAATACAGACCCAACAATACAGACCCAACAATACAGACCTAACAATACAGACCCAACAATACAGACCCAACAATACAGACCCAACAATACAGACCCAACAATACAGACCCAACAATACAGACCCAACAATACAGACCCAACAATACAGACCCAACAATACAGACCCAACAATACAGACCCAACAATACAGACCCAACAATACAGCCCCAATAATACAGCCCCGACAAAACAAACCCAACAATACAGACCCAACAATACAGACCCAACAATACAGACCCAACAATACAGACCCAACAATACAGACCCAACAATACAGACCCAACAATACAGACCAACAATACAGACCAACAATACAGACCCAACAATACAGACACAACAATACATACCCAACAATACAGACCAAACAATACAGACCCAACAATACAGACCCAACAATACAGACACAACAATACAGAATTAGTAATACAGACCCAACAATACAGACCAACAATACAGACCAACAATACAGACCCAACAATACAGACCCAACAATACAGACCCAACAATACAGACCCAACAATACAGACCCAACAATACAGACCCAACAATACAGACCCAACAATACAGACCAACAATACAGACAAACAATACAGACCCAACAATACAGACACAACAATACAGACCCAACAATTTAGACACAACAATTCAGAACCAACAATACAGACCCAACAATACAGACCCAACAATACAGACCCAACAATACAGACAAACAATACAGACCAACAATACAGACACAACAATACAGACCCAACAATTCAGACACAACAATACAGACCCAACAATTCAGACACAACAACACAGACCCAACAATACAGACCCAACAATACAGACCCAACAATACAGACCCAACAATACAGACCCAACAATACAGACCCAACAATACAGACCCAACAATACAGACCCAACAATACAGACCCAACAATACAGACCCAACAATACAGACCCAACAATACAGACCCAACAATACAGACCCAACAATACAGACCCAACAATACAGACCCAACAATACAGACCCAACAATACAGACCCAACAATACAGACCCAACAATACAGACCCAACAATACAGACCCAACAATACAGACCCAACAATACAGACCCAACAATACAGACCCAACAATACAGACCCAACAATACAGACCCAACAATACAGACCCAACAATACAGACCCAACAATACAGACCTAACAATACAGACCCAACAATACAGACCCAACAATACAGACCCAACAATACAGACCCAACAATACAGACCCAACAATACAGACCCAACAATACAGACCCAACAATACAGACCCAACAATACAGACCCAACAATACAGACCCAACAATACAGACCCAACAATACAGACCCAACAATACAGACCCAACAATACAGACCCAACAATACAGACCCAACAATACAGACCCAACAATACAGACCCAACAATACAGACCCAACAATACAGACCCAACAATACAGACCCAACAATACAGACCCAACAATACAGACCCAACAATACAGACCCAACAATACAGACCCAACAATACAGACCCAACAATACAGACCCAACAATACAGACCCAACAATACAGACCCAACAATACAGACCCAACAATACAGACCCAACAATACAGACCCAACAATACAGACCCAACAATACAGACCCAACAATACAGACCCAACAATACAGACCCAACAATACAGACCCAACAATACAGACCCAACAATACAGACCCAACAATACAGACCCAACAATACAGACCCAACAATACAGACCCAACAATACAGACCCAACAATACAGACCCAACAATACAGACCCAACAATACAGACCCAACAATACAGACCCAACAATACAGACCCAACAATACAGACCCAACAATACAGACCCAACAATACAGACCCAACAATACAGACCCAACAATACAGACCCAACAATACAGACCCAACAATACAGACCCAACAATACAGACCCAACAATACAGACCCAACAATACAGACCCAACAATACAGACCCAACAATACAGACCCAACAATACAGACCCAACAATACAGACCTAACAATACAGACCCAACAATACAGACCCAACAATACAGACCCAACAATACAGACCCAACAATACAGACCCAACAATACAGACCCAACAATACAGACCCAACAATACAGACCCAACAATACAGACCTAACAATACAGACCCAACAATACAGACCCAACAATACAGACCCAACAATACAGACCCAACAATACAGACCCAACAATACAGACCCAACAATACAGACCCAACAATACATAACCAACAATACAGATCCAACAATACAGACCCAACAATACAGACTTAACAATACATACCTAACAATACAGACCCAACAATACAGACCCAACAATACAGACCCAACAATACAGACCCAACAATACAGACCCAACAATACAGACCCAACAATACAGACCCAACAATACAGACCCAACAATACAGACCCAACAATACAGACCTAACAATACAGACCCAACAATACAGACCCAACAATACAGACCCAACAATACAGACCCAACAATACAGACCCAACAATACAGACCCAACAATACAGACCCAACAATACAGACCCAACAATACAGACCCAACAATACAGACCAACAATACAGGCCAACAATACAGACCCAACAATACAGACACAACAATACGTACCCAACAATACAGACCCAACAATACAGACCCAACAATACAGACCCAACAATACAGACCCAACAATACAGACCCAACAATACAGACCCAACAATACAGACCCAACAATACAGACCCAACAATACAGACCCAACAATACAGACCCAACAATACAGACCCAACAATACAGACCCAACAATACAGACCCAACAATACAGACCCAACAATACAGACCCAACAATACAGACCTAACAATACAGCCTCAACAATACAAACCAACAATACAGACCCAACAATACAGACCCAACAATACAGACCCAACAATACAGACCTAACAATACAGACCCAACAATACAGACCCAACAATACAGACCCAACAATACAGACCCAACAATACAGACCCAACAATACAGACCCAACAATACAGACCCAACAATACAGACCCAACAATACAGACCCAACAATACAGACCCAACAATACAGACCCAACAATACAGACCCAACAATACAGACCCAACAATACAGACCCAACAATACAGACCCAACAATACAGACCCAACAATACAGACCCAACAATACAGACCCAACAATACAGACCCAACAATACAGACCCAACAATACAGACCCAACAATACAGACCCAACAATACAGACCCAACAATACAGACCCAGCAATACATACCCAACAATACAGACCCACTAATACAGACCCAACAATACAGACCTAACACTACAGACCCAACAATACAGACCCAACAATTCAGATCCAACAATACATACCCAACAATACAGACCCAACAGTATTTATATTGCTGGTTGTACAACTAAACTTTACAATAAGAAGCTAATGAAAAATATGTCATATTAAAAACCAAAAATCATCTTACACTATTCATAAGTACAGCACATCGTATTTCCCTAACTCCATCATAAATAATATTAGTAGCATGAACAAGCTCATCTCTTTTGTCCCGTACTCTTTCCATTGAAAAGCTATCTGACTTTAGAGCAGCACATAAAGCATGTAGTCCTTTGAAAGAAAAAGTGTAGACAATTGAAATATTTGCTTTTTTAGTTCACACTTCAGACATACCTTCATCCGTAAGTATGTGAATTGCTTGATATACCAGTTGTGTATATTCTCCTGTTTCGTATCGATTCATTTCACTGTTTACTATTGAAAGCAATCGTCCTGCTTTCAAAGCAATTTTCTCTCCTAATTTTTGTTGACTTTTCCATTGTATGCAGTTAAGGCATTCAGTAATGCTATCTAAGATCTGGTGATCGCAGCTAGAGAGCAGGTATTCAATGCGACAAGATTCATCTACAGCGTCGAAGAGAAGCTGGTTGCTTTCAATCCAAAGCGCTCGTAACTCTGCCCACAGTTTACTATACGCTTTTTCAAGTAGTAATTCTGTAAGCATCCTCACAACTTCGGCAAGCTTAATAGCAGAGCAATAACTACAATTTATCAATTAAATAATAATTATTTAATTATTAATAATTATTTTTTAAATTATTAAATTATTGATAATTAAACAAATCATAAAGACGGATGTCAATTCTATAAATTCTAGTAGAGAGAAAATTTATTCGCATGTAAAGGATAAACAAACCTTATTTCCAATATTCATTAGATAGCTTTAATATCATATGGTATTTACAAATATTTACAATTCGATATATTCAGTCGATTTAAGTTAAAAATGAAAGATCAAAATTTGGTAATTAAAATTTATGCAAATTAAGTTTAACAATTCAATTTCTAAAATTTGATAAATCTGAAACAGACAAATTATTAAGATTGCGATTAATTAATCTAATAATTTATTAATTAAAATTTCATTTATGACTGCTAATTGTGCAGCCATAAAGTAATACAAAATATCATACCTGTGAGGATACTGTAGCAAATCGGTGCACAGCAATCGAAATACATCTTTTATAAACAGGTTCACTTGTAAACGTTGACATTAAATTGGAAATCTAAATCCGAATTAATAAAATTAATACATTAATACATTACTGTATATTGAAGTTGCTTTGTTTACAATATTAAATACATGTAATAAAACAACGGAATTTCGTTGTATAAATCTCTAAATTAAATTTTCAATTAATCAAAAATAATAAAATTAAAAATTTTACTTAATTAATTTTTTAATTTTAATTTTTAAATCTATTTAAATTTCAACAACATTTCTCTATCAAAGTATAAATAATATTTTTGAATTAATTATCATCGTCATAACTTGTAAAGAGAAAAAGCAACTCAAATCATTTCGTCGCCAAAACAAAAAGAGGCATTCAAAAATCAAAGTCTTATACGAGTTTAATCAGCAAAGCTGATGATTATAGATTATTCATTTTAACAACTGCGTCAGACTAAAAAGTTCAATTGCATTAAACTTTTGATTATCATTAAATTTTAGTAAATTTGCAAATTTTAGTAAATTCTACGAATTTTACTGATGCGTTAATGCTGATGCATTATTGATAAATAATTATTGGAGCTGGATCAAAGGAAATACGTAATTATTTTTGATATCTCGCTAACTTCTGTTAGCATCTTCAGAAAATTACAATTTGATAAAGAATTATTGGAGCTGCATCAAAAAATGAAGAAAATTTGATCCAGCTCCAAAAATTCTTTATCAAATTGTAATTTTCTGAAGATGCTAACAGTAGTTAGCGAAATATCAAATAAAATTTTCCTTCTTTCTTTGATGCATCTCCAATAATTCTTTATCAAATTGTAATTTTCTGAAGATGCTATCAAAAGTTAGCGAAATATCAAATAAAATTTTCCTTCTTTCTTTGATCCAGCTCCAATAATTCTTTATCAAATTGTAATTTTATGAAGATGCTAACAGAGGTTAGCGAAATATCAAATAAAATTTTCCTCTTTTCTTTGATCCAGCTCCAATAAGTCTTTATCAAATTGTAATTTTCTGAAGATGCTAACAGAGGTTAGCGAAATATCAAATAAAATTTTCCTCTTTTCTTTGATCCAGCTCCAATAAGTCTTTATCAAATTGTAATTTTCTGAAGATGCTAACAGTAGTTAGCGAAATATCAAATAAAATTTTCCTTCGTTCTTTGATGCATCTCCAATAATTCTTTATCAAATTGTAATTTTCTGAAGATGCTATCAAAAGTTAGCGAAATATCAAATAAAATTTTCCTTCTTTCTTTGATCCAGCTCCAATAATTCTTTATCAAATTGTAATTTTATGAAGATGCTAACAGAGGTTAGCGAAATATCAAATAAAATTTTCCTCTTTTCTTTGATCCAGCTCCAATAAGTCTTTATCAAATTGTAATTTTCTGAAGATGCTAACAGAGGTTAGCGAAATATCAAATAAAATTTTCCTCTTTTCTTTGATCCAGCTCCAATAAGTCTTTATCAAATTGTAATTTTCTGAAGATGCTAACAGAGGTTAGCGAAATAACAAATAAAATTTTCTTTCTTTGATCCAGCTTTAATAATTTTTTATCAAATTGTAATTTTCTGAAGATGCTAACAGAGGTTAGCGAAATATCAAATAAAATTTTCCTCTTTTCTTTGATCCAGCTCCAATAAGTCTTTATCAAATTGTAATTTTCTGAAGATGCTAACAGAGGTTAGCGAAATATCAAATACAATTTTCCTTCTTTATTTGATCCAGCTCCAATAATTCTTTATCAAATCGTAATTTTCTGAAGATGCTAACAGTAGTTAGCGAAATAACAAATACAATTTTTTTCTTTTCTTTATCCAAATAATTATTTATAAAAATTTATATTATAAAATTTTTAACAAAATTACAATTCCAATAAAATAGGAATTTATAATTCCTATAATTTATAGTATTTTAAATAATATTTTATTTGTGTAATATACAAAAATTTGGCAGATTAGGCACATCATGATAGTGGATTATAAGCTAATTGAAATTTTCTGGATTATAGAAACTGATTGCAATTTAAACTACTATGTAAATGTATCAACTTTAATGTAGCACTTGATCTTAACTACTGAAAAGAATACTGAAATCTTGTAAAGACTTCAGACTCGTACATACTTACCACACTTCACGACTTTATAAATCAAATCTTATTGCATGTGTCTCAAACTATGATGCTCAAACTACGAAGATCAAACTACGAAGATCAATATATGATTTTCGTTTGTATAAAGATAATTTTTCTACTGGAATTTATGCCTTTCAAAAGGCAGCACAGAATCTTCAATTTGCTCGTTCGATCTTATCTTTTGATCACAAGACCCACATTCATCTCTACCTAAAGTAGATTTAAGTTTTCTTTTCTTATTCGTTTAAATCAACTCACTGTTGTCTCATTCAACTTTCCGCTATACTATAACAAATACATCATAAAAGATATACAAGGATATCAAAGATATAAAAATATAAATAATATTTATAAATATATCTTGTATCTCTTATATCTTATATAAAAGATATACAAGAGAGGTTGACATAAATTTGTCTCTTAAAGATTAGTCGAGTTTTCAATAGTCTACTGCCATCATAATCAGGAAAAAAATTGTGTGCTATTGATTGTGCCCTAATTCTTGATGATAATATTATTCAGCATTGACAATTCAAATAATTGTCAAGAAATACATTTATTTTACTCTCTCCTGGTTAATCAGTAATTAAAACAGGAGCAAAAACATTCGATTTATACCTCGATTAATTTATGATTTCCAGCTTGGAATAATTTCAAGACCTTTTTACAGTTTGCTTTTTCGTTAAATGATTTCTCCAGAATCTGAATAGATCGAGCGGGCCTTACAACCATATTGTTGTATTGAAAAGTCAGAATTTTTCGAATCTGTTTATAAAAAAATATTTTTAAAACCAGGAATCAGTAACTATTTTACCTTCTTAAGTAATTCAGCACACTTATTTTCCAAATCATTAAATATATTTTCAACATTTCCATGATCAGTGTTTGACTTCACCTAAAATTCTTAAAATTCTTAAATCTTGAAAAAAGAAGATATTAGATTGTGTATCTAATATCTAATTTATAAAAAGAACTGAATTAATAATACAATAATGTTTTTAGTAATTTTTGTCTTAAAAGTATCATAAGGTCTGCATTGTTACTTTAACATATTAGCATCGAATATTAACATTATTTTACTTATAACATTTTGGAAGAGTCAAATTTTATGTGCAATTAGCCACAATTTACTATTAAGAATTTTTAATTGAAAATAATTATTAATTTTTAATGTACGTTAGCCAATGTGAAGTGGATGAAGAAATTTATGTGCTTATTTATGTGCTTATTTTTGAGTGACACAATTTATTTATAAGAATTTTTGTCATTCAAAACTTAATACAAAAACGTATTCAAGACATTAAAGAAAATTTATATTTAGCAAATGTAAAGTGGATGAAGAAATTGTGCTTTTCTTATGATGCAAATTGTGTTTGTTTGTCAGCTAGCGAAAGGCAAAAATAGATTTATATTTTATTGATCCTAGTCCAAAATAAAAATGTATAATTTAATAATAAAAAATAACTGTGAATTAATATAATTAATTTATAATAAAAGGTATAACTGAAATTTAATTAGAAAAAAAAATTATATTTTCCTGTTTTGTTCCGAAAGTATATTAAACATTATATTAATTAAATATAATTATATTAATAATATACTAATTATATAAACATGCTATTAATTATTTTTTATTACAATTACTTCATAATATCGACTCATACAATTTTAATGGCAGAATTTCATTTCTGCAATTTTCTTTAAACCTCGCTATAATATACCTTCCACCTCTTTCTTTGTTGAATTCCCAACAAAGAAATTTACACTCACACACTTCACTCAACCACATCTTTACTCTTGTACTTGGTGATTTTAAAATCCGTTTGGATCGTCCTTCCCATCCTTATACAATAAAACTAATCACCTATTTCAATGATTGCAATTACTCCATAATACCGAGTCATGCAATTCATATTCTTGGTGGAACTCTCGAATTCATTGATTTACCTTCTAATCATGATCTGACTTATTCTATTTCCATTTATAATCCCGGATTTTATGATCACTTTCTACTGTTGTTATGCCTAAATCCGGGTGCTCAACCATCTTCTAATATAGCGTTCTCATCCCGTTCATGGAACAAATTACAATCCGATGATCTTATTTACGCTATATCTCGTTCCTCCCTGACTTTTACGCTGAGTTCGCACCTTATTAATATAATGTTCCGAACTTAATCATAAAGCATATTCTTTTTACTTACTATCCAAAAGTATCACTCTTCACTCGTCCTGTTAATATAGGTGTGAAGAGTTATAACGTGTGTAGTACTTACTACCTTTTTCTATTAATATACAATATTAAAAATGTTATATTAATATGAAAAATATATCGACATTCTTCCATGTATAAGTGAGTACAACAAAAATGATAATTTTGCATTGACAAAATTTTGGGCTGATATTTCGCTTACAAAATATACAATTGTAAAATGATTTAAAAATTTTAGTTGAAAAACTTACATTGAGTACTTTCAGCAGATCTTGCAGTGCTTGCCTAACACTATTGCAAAGATTAGCGACTTTTGTAGAGTCCTCTTCTCTTCGTTCAGATGAGTCAACAAAAAGTCCGATATCACGAATACAATCTTCAAGTAATAATTCTAATTTCGGTCTCGTTTCATCATCAAATGTTTTAGAGTTGATCGAATTATTTACCACATCCTGAATACACGATATACATTTATTTTATGGTTTAAAAAATTAATTTTTAATTTTTATGTCAATTGTAATAAAATCATATTTAATTTATATCAATTTATAAAATATCGAATATTATAGGATATTACTATCAAAATAATTTTTGTATATTCAATTTTATGTATTTGATTTTATAAAGGTGCTATAAAATAGATAATAATTAAGACAATATTTTTAATTATTAATAATGAATGAAAAGGCCCTTGTTGAGGCTTTTTAATAAAAAAAACTCTCCAAAAATGTGAGACTTTATTTGAGGTTAATGTTTTAATTTTTTTTTAATATTAATAATTATTAAATTTAAATTATAATATTTTATTTAATACTAAATATAATATATATTTAATTTTATATTTATATATATTTAAAATGATCAAATTGTTAAAATAATTTAAAATTCGAATGTAATTTAATTTTCTAAAAATAATTTCTTTCAAATAACTAAAAGATGTAAAAATTCAAAACTTACGATAAAGTTTTGAATTTGAAATGGAATGTCTATGCAATCAGTTTTAAAAATATCCGTTAAATCATTTGATGATGTACACAGCGAGACTAGATCTCTGATATATTTCGACAGTTGGGCAGCAAATACATCTCGAATTTTTCGATGACTACTGCTAATCTAAAAAGGCAAAATGAAACCTTACAAACTAAAGTCACCAGTCATATTACCGTAGTTGATAACTTCAAAAGAGACGATTGCTGCTTAACAGAATTACGAAGTACGGCAACTTGTTCTCGTTCTACACCATTTATGAGATCCTGGTAAAAATTGCAACAATAGAATAACAACTAATGAATGAATACGGAAAAGCTTTGATAAGCCGAAATTAGAAATTGATAAACCATTAAATTTGATATTTTTAATTCGTGTCAGTTTCGGTAAATTGCTAACAATAAATTGATTTTATTTATTCCTCTAATAATATTGTAATATTATGATATTATGCAATATCATCATATTGCATAATAGAGATAAAAAAATTAAAATTTCCTATGATAAACTTATGGATAAATTGCTAAAATGAATAATAAATTGATTTTATTCATTCATCTGTAAAACAAGAAACTACGATGTACCATTTAATTTAAAGAAAGCAACCTCAATAACAAAATTAATAAAAAAATCTATAAAAGATATCTAAAAATAATAATGATAATTATTATAATAATTTATAAAGAAACCAATTTAATTATTTATTATAAAAACTTCTTCAAAAATAAAATTACATTTTTCAGAGACTAGATCCGTTATCTCCTAAATAATCCAATTTAGCAGCGATTTATACATTTTAAAAACATCTATGCAATTTAAAAGAATTTTTTAATTGTATTCATTAAAAATTAAGTTCGATTTATAAAAAATCGAACTTTTTAATTGTATTCATCCAGTCTTTTTGAAATTTGGATGCGAGGGTACCTTTTTTGTCTGCAACTTCAACCACTTTTTCTGCGACATGTTACATTCGGAGCAAAACTCATAACGGATTGTCATCCCTTAGACGTGGGTGAGTTTTTGAAAGTTGCAGTTTCCGTTTATTGGTTAAACAATTATTTTTTTATTTTTCTGGTAACAGATAATTAACGTTTTGCTCTTCATATATATTTTTTTAGTTTTTTTTAATCATTTAGTATATTTGATTCTGCCATTTAAGCAGAAGCAGTGGATAAAGATTGTATGGTGCACGTGATTCCAGCTTTCAGTAATCAAGTTATTCATATCATCAAAAACGAACGATATGTTGTTCAATTGAGGTGAGAAGGTATATTAAATGATAGGGATATTTTTCAGATTATTGTCTCATTTGTAAAATATTCTTCTAATAAGATTGCTGTTATAAAAAAAGTTATTTATAAAGGTTCATACGGAATCATAATATTGCATAATAGAGATCAAAAAAATTAAAATACGTTTTGTAAAATCATTCTAAAATTTCCTTAAATGATTTTTCACCACGCTTGCAAATCATTTTTTTAAATTACCCTTATATGCCGATAAAGGAGATTTACAAGGCCTTGAAAACAACCTCAATATAAAATTAATAAAAAATCTAGTAATTATGATATAAGTCATTTAGCCGATGCTGACATCAGTGATAGAGAGAATATTGTCGGCAGACAAAACGTGCATTTAGCTGGTAAGATTATTATTGGCCCTTGTATTAGGCAAAAAGAAGATATATACAAGTATCCGCAATGTCTTCGCAGTCAGCAATGGGTAAAGTGGGCGGAAATGTGCAAGTGCGAAATATCAAAATGTATTTTTTGTTGGAAAAAGGTGTTCACTGATGGAAATGGCGGATAAATACTTATTTGCTATGCGGCCTATTCATGTTCGCAATAGTCCTATGTTAGCATGTATGATCAGGCTACGTATAGTGACGATGAGCAAAATTTCAATAATTTTACATAATAATTACAATTATTAATAATTTCAATAATTTTATGATAAACTAATATAATGGCATACAGTTATGCAATATATTACATTATTTTATTATCCAATAATTTAATCGAGTTGCTGTTAACTTGTGGTTTGCTAACTTGCGTTGTCAAACTAAAGCGATTTTCCCTATTACTACGAAACTTTATTTCATAGGTGTACACAGATATGTGAATATTTAGATATTAAAAAATTTTATAATTTTTATATAACCATTTTTATATTGATTTCTAATAATCATGAATGGAGTTACTAATTATTATTTTAATAAAAATAAATAAATTTTAATTTCCTTAAGAATTAATTATTTAATTTATTTACTAATTATTATTTAATAACAAATAATAATTTATTATTAATTAATTATTATTAGTTCTAATAAGAATTAATTAGTTTTATTCTAATTACAATAGTTCTAATTTATGGTCCTGTTTTATACTCGCGCTGACAGGTATTTATAAATCTAAATTTATAATATCTGTGACAACAAACTCAAAAATTATAAAATATCAAATTTGATATTAACCATAATCTAAAATCTATTATTTGATAAGATAACGCCGTTTCAAAAATTTGTCTTCTTATGATGGTGACGGATATAATTATATATTATATAATATAATATATATTATAATATATTATAATATATTATAATATATATTATATTATATATTATATTCAATAATATCATACATATAATATATAATGTATACAAATTGTGTTACTACAATTTGTTAGGGGATCAGTTCACACAAAAAAAAACATTTCTACGTTTTCGATTAGCTGAAAATCGATTGTTGACGCATTGATGTTAATTATTGACACATTCTTGAATTATTACTCATAAACAAATAGAATATCGGTCAACCCGAAAATTCGTAAAGATCCCCCAAGTTCCTATCTACCACTTAACATTTCAACTTTAGATACTTCATTATATAAAATATCGAAAATAAATGATAATTTGAATATAATTTTGAAATGGTCATTTGTGTGTTCAGAATTAGCCATTCGCTATGAATTAGCCATATGTTAATAGGCGGCTTCTCAAAACTCTTTATAATCATTCGTGAACAATTGTATATTTTTGCATATTTTATTAATTTAAATTTATTATTTATTATATTTATTTTAATTTATTATTTTATATTTTAAATCATATTTCAATATGATTTACAAAATAATATTTTCGTAGATTCGGTGCACAAATTGTGGTGATAGACTTTCTATTGGTTTCAGTGAGATAATCGGGACAAATGCACTTAAGTGAGAAACATACTATTTTAGCCTTTAAATTTTAACGATTCTGAAATGAAGAAATTAAAAGCGATGGATATGCGAGTAAATCAAATTTTTAAACTCTTATACCTTCTGCCGTCGCTCCGCTAAACTGTCAACATCATTAATTTGTTTTTGTAGTTGTTGAAGCCACTCTTCGAGATTTTTTTCCTTCTTACAATGCTGTAACATTTCGACGACACCATCTCCGCTTCTTATAATACGATGTCCATCAATTAAATCTGCCAGCACAAGCAACCTCGTAACACGAAATAAAAGTTTTCGTGCGCAATCAGCAACCTGGGATCTGACTGCAGTATCGCGGGTGTTTTCTATAAACTGCTTACTAACGATCGTCATTTGATTTCCTTACAAGAAAAACAATCAAACAAATTTCAAAAAATTAAGAATAAATAATAATTTCTACAATAATTTGAAACAGTTTGCTTAAACTTAAGATAGTTTATTTACTAATGTAAAACCGATTTGTAACTGACTAAACGATTTAGAAAACATCGTGTTAAATGTGATGTTAAGGATCTATTTCAAATTTTACCACATATTTGACTAGTGAGTTTTAAAAATATGACAATCTTGTATTTTTTGTTAAAGATATGTATGAAGCAATAATATCCTTGCGAGCTTGTCAAAATTTGTTGATTCATTTATATTTTCTCTGACACTGCATTGACATCATCATAATAAAATTAATATTTCAACAAAATTCTTCGATCAAACAATGTTCTGATGATAAACAAAATAGTATGAGTAATATGTACTAATCGATAATGAATATATTAACAAAACCACAAATAATATAAATATAATATTAAAAAAGTGAGAATTTTCATTTATAGCAGAAGAAAGTTTTAAATTACAAAGTAAACAAATTATTTTGTCTAAATTCAATTGACTTTATTTTCAACTTTTTATTCGCAAAATAAAAAATATTTCAACTTTTTATTCGCAAAATAATCTGATTTGTTTTCTGTAGTTTTTTCTCGAATGACTTGCAAATGATTCAAGGCATTAATTGTAAATTAACTAAGGTACTAAAAAACTAAGGTACTAATTCTAACTAAGCGTGAATAATTTCTAAAACTTAACCTTTTAATATTATATATTAAATATAATATATATAATTATAATATAATTATAAATATTATATATAATTTTTTAATCAAATTTGAGAAATTATTTCTCATTGATTGAACAGGAGAAAGTAAAAATTTTTTTATTTATAAAAATATAATAATTTTAAAATTTAGTAATTCAATGAATTATGAAATAAAAGAACCATCAATACTCACGATTAATAAAATACAACACAATTTTGTATTGATTGAAGTAAAAGTTTATGTAAAAACATTTAAAACTTATAGAAGTTTATAAACTTCTCAGTTTTGCATAATCAAAACTGCTTCATTTAGTAAAGGCTAAGATGCAGCAATCGGATTTCTAGACCTGTAAAAGTTCAAAACGAACTTAAGTTTTATTGCTGATTAGTGCGAGCAGCGCGCCGTTATGTCTTTTGTAAGTGTCAACTAACATGATAAAATTGAGCCCAGGGTAAATCAAATCAGCTAATTAAATAATCAGTTAAATAAAACAATAATTATATAAAGTATCAGAACAAAGTATAAGAATTTTTTAAGTATCAATTTTGGTAAACTAACGCAGACAAACTAAATAAATTTGCCAATGTACATATGTACATTGGACATTGTATATGCATATGTATATAATAAAATAATGATAAATAAAAAAATAACAAAAAATTATAAACGATTATATAAAATTTATATTTATATAAAGTAAAAATTTAAAACAAAACTCAAATGTTATAATAATTTGATTTATAATTTTATAATAATTCTGATAAATAACATACGATGTATAAACAGACGATGTTATCAGAAACAAAATTTATGTTAAACAGACGATGTTATAATAATTTGATTTATAATTTTATAATAATTCTGATAAATAACCGACGATGTTATCAGGTTTCGGTCCTATTCCTCGAATGTTAAAATGCTAAATTAAATGATAAATAATTTAATACTTATAAGTTATATTTTATATAATTTGTATTAAGTTAAAAGCAAAAATTGAAATTTAAAATAAAAATTAATTTTAATGAATTGACTGATAAATAACATAAAGAGGTCATCAGGAGGAGCTGTTGTGATATTAGGCTTGGGCCTCTATTCCTCGACCCAACATAACATCGGATCCAAACACGTGCTAATGACGTATTTCCTCTAATGAAGTTTGTTTATCTAGTATTCTAAAGTGTTTTATTCAGCCATAAAACGTTTTCGGTTTGATGCTATTTTTATAGTAACCTAGTTTAAAATATGTATCTATTAAATTATTTAAATGATTTTGAAGAAAGCCAATATCATTACATATTGTTGCAATTCTTAAAATTTCATTATTTAATGTATTATATTTTATATTATATGGTATGCATGAATGCTCATGCATAAATATGTTTCTTGTAAATTTGAAATATGTCATCTTTACGATATAAATTAATAGTAGTTTTAGTTAATGTTAATTTAATGTTCATATCTAGATATACACCTTCTTTATCATTAATATCAGTTTTATGTTTTTATCAAATCATGAATGCTCATGCAAAAATATGTTTCTTGTAAATTTAAATATGTAATGTTTACGGTATAAATTACAGGTAATTTTATATGCTTTCTTTATCATCAATATTGGTTTTATTTGTGTGTGTGGAGAAATGATATTAGCAAAATGTTTTACTATAGTAGATATGGATTCTTTGCTTGAAAAAGTTTTCACCCATTAAAAATTTTTAAATCATCAAATTTCACGAATGCGAACCATGAACATAATTAATAAAATGAACTCAATGTAGCGAATTTTTAATTTTCGATACGTTTTAATTTTTAATTTTAAATCAAAGAAATAATATTTTTATATTTTATTATTTCTGTTGAAATCAAATATAAGTAATAATACTTTTATATTTTTATTTATATTCAAATTGAATATAAAAGTAATAATGTTTTTATTCCTAAAACTTTGTTTAGTTTAAATATTATTTTATTTATTTATTTATTAAAGAAATAAGAATATATTTATTGATAAATATATAAAATAAAATATTAAATATTAATTAAAAATAATACAGATAATCGTATTGCATAGATAATATTAATGGTATATTAATCCTGTTATTTACACTCGAATCATGTATTTAACCTCATGGTCACGTAATAAAGTATCATTAAAAGAGTGACTTAATTCAGTAGCTCAATTTGTTAAATAAAAGTGACTTTAGCAAATAATTCAATTAAAATTAAACGAAAAGTCAAATCACATTTACCAACTAAACTAATGTCTTTGAGAACACTGTTAATATTATTCTGCATATCAGGATTTTCATTCATGAGTTGATGGCCAACATATTCAAAGTTTTTTATAGCCTTAGTCAACTTATCCAACAACTTCTTGCTAGACTTGCTACGAAAACGCTGATGACATTCGTTAGGCTGATCAACTAAGCCTGCAACCTAAGCATAATAAGTATTAAAAAACGAATATTCGCAGAGTTGCTTAAAAATATGATTAAATATAAATAAATCATTAAGAAATCATTTCATAAATAATTAAGAAGTCACTAAAGTAATGGTGAATAGATCTTAAAAAAATAAGTCACAACTGCAAAAAGATTTAATTTTACAACTTGTTATGTAAACAAATTGAACTAAAATCCACAACTTATCAAAAAACTACATTAAATTCATCTAAAATTATGGATTTATAATTATAAATATAATTATAATTATTTCGATAGCTGCTGCTAGCATAATGGAAAAACAAAATACAATTTGTTCAGTTGAACAAATTATATTTTTAATTTCACATAAAAAGTGAAATATTACTTTTTCATTTTATCGCTAGTGGTATCAATTTAACAAATTGAATCCACTAGCGATATTAAGTATTTATTAGCATATATAAAACTATATATGAATATATAAATATATTTTATAAGTATATATATGTTATAAAAATATACAGAAGCAAATATATTTTTACTTGAAGTAATATTTAGCTATTACTAAGATATTAGTAATAGCATCCATATAGGCATCCATATAAACATTCATATTACATAAATTATAAATAATCACTAAATACTATAGTTAATAATTAATATTAATAATTATAGATTATAATTAATGAATGAAAATATCTTTATTAATAATTATTGGAGCTGGATGAAAGAAAAGAAGAAATCTTTTGATATTTCGCTAACTTCTGTTAGCATCGGAGACGGAGCATCTGAAGATGCTAACAGAAGTTATCGAAATATCAGTAAAAATTTCTTCTTTTCTTTGATCCAGCTTCAATAATTCTTTATCAATAATGGATCATTATCAACTATTTAAAATAAATCTTTATTATTAATTTACCAACAAGAGCAACTATCTTAGCGCTTATTGACTGTCGGAAGCCACCCTAACAGTAATACTTACAAGATATTATCTATTACTAAGATATTACCTATAAGCATCCATATTACATATAAATTATAAATAATCGCTAAATAATATAGTTTATAATTAATGATTGAAAATGTCTTTATTAATAATTATTGGATACATTATTATAATTAATAAACTTCATTAATAATTATGTAATCCTTTAATTTTGTGAACCTTCACAAAAATTCCAAATTAAAATAATTTAATTTACAGTATTATCTAATAATATAATCTAATTAATATAATCTAATTAATAATCTAATTTTATTGATAACGACTCTTCAATATCTTGTATATTAAAGTATATTAATCTTGTATATGTATAATGAATATCGGTAACAAATGCATAAAAACAACAATTGTAGAAATTCGTGTATCACAAAAAAATCAAATATTTAAAAATGTCTGTAAATTTTCAAACAGTACATTTTACTTTTCAAAGTCTTTGACAGTTGACTATTGCAGTATTGCGGATGATCAAATGTCAGTTTGTGTTGATTTCAAATACACATTTTTAAATTGCAATTAGTAAGAAACCTTCACCAATTGATCACCTTGAGGTCAATTGTATGTACAAAAATGATAAAAGTCAGGTTACGCTGATAGACGAATCTGTTGGACGTTTCAGATACTTGGACTTTCCAGATACTTAGACTTTTCAGATATTGGACTTTTCAGATACTTGGACTTTCCAGATACTTGGATTTTTCTGATACTTAGACTTATCAGGTACTTAGACTTCGCAGAGACTGACTCACAGCTCGTTTAACTCGCCTTGAAAATCGCCAAATATTGCAAAGCATTCTGCGAAAGAAATAAAAATACTACATTGGTTTAATGGCAAAATATCGTCCCCGTAAACCGACAGTTGTTCCTTCTAAGAGAGATAATGGCATTCTTTTATCCGAGTTACACAAATTGCTGGTATTTAATCTTAAAGAAGGGTGTAGTAACCGTGGGCTTAACTATATCGGTCCTAAAAGTGAATTAATTGAGTGTCTATAATCTTTTTTGAAGCCATATGCTTACTTAAGTATGAATAACATCTCATGGTTTGCCTCATCTCAGTGCTTGCGGGATCATACCAGTAACAACATAACATAATGGTAGTGACTTTGAAATCGATAATATGCATTTCAATCGTCTTAAAATTGAATGTAGCACTATAACTTGTAAAGTGGGAACTTTTATTGAGGTTCAAAATGCATATGTACCTTCATGATTTCATTCTATTTTTATGTGCGGTTTTTGTTAATCCCTACATATGGTAAAGAAATCTTATGTCAATGATTTCTCTTATATGTTTGCTAGGTCCAGAAATGTACAACAACACCGATATCAAAACTACAAAGTCACTAATCTCCTATATTTCCTAAATCAGTAGAAAAATGCAACAACTCACATGCTATTCACAGTTTCACAAACAACTGCAATTAAGGCAGTGTCTACCCACAAAAAATAAATACTATTCAGTCTTTTAAAGTACATTGTTTTAATGATAAAGATATAATTTATCAATATGTTTCCTCAACGAAACGTGAAGAAGAATTAGAGCTGCAATGTAGTCCCTTTCCAAATCACAACACACTAAATCAAATATTTCTGTCATCCGACACGAAAAGCCCGGTTCCATAAATTCCACCTCACGGGCTTTCTTTAATTCTCTTAATCGAGGATCAAATCATCCTGTTCACAAGAGTTACAATTCTTCATACTCAGATAATACTAGGAGAAGAGATTGTATAGAAACCCAAAGAGCATATTGAATTCAAACAGCAAACGTAACTTTTTTAATACAGCACGTCGTCGTTTCCTCTCGCGTAATAGATGCATCATAATTGGAAATATTCCTGAATCATTTTAGTGTAATATCGGAGCGTATAGACAATGATATACATGCATGCACAAGCTTGCTAAAATCTATGTTCAACTATAAAGAGAGATCAATCAGATCTACCATTGTATTTTCAGCAGTCATTCGATTAGGTAAACATGAGAGTAGGGCCCACTCCTTGTCTTATTAAGGTAATATAGGTTTTTACTAATTCAATGATATTTAAAGACTCTGTTATAAGTTGTGGGCCTTTAGCTAATTCTGATCATTGTGGCATTCTAATGAAACCATCGAATACATTGAAGAGGCAGACTTTATCAAAAAATATTGTTTATGATAAAAGAACCTACACAATTATAACAATGAAAAGAGATATACAAAAGGCATTACCATTTACCTCACTTAACCCTAGCAATGATGCAATTACTCAAACCATTGTATCCATCTGGCAAAGAATGCCTAGAAAAAATGTTAAAATAACTTCAAGAGATCCTGTCTGGATAACTCCTCTAATAAGATTAATTAAAGTACAGAAAGATGGAGCCTTTAGGAAAAGGGATTTATCAAAATATAAGCTTTTGTCAAATGAGTTATCTGCAAAAACCAAAACTGCTAAGGAAGAATTCCTTAAACGAAAGTTGGGTACAGGGGTGTCAAATAAATTCTAAAAAGGTGTTGCCACCATGTTACCAAAACCAAAGGCTTCTCAACTCGCATCATTAGATAAAACCTCTCTGGATAACGAATCGAATAATATAAACCGATCTGTATATTCTATCGGGCAAAACCATATGATCATCAATGACAACAGATATAATTTAGATAAGGGTTCACTTTGTTTAGACGTTTGTATGGTTAGTAAATTGGAAGTTCTGAAGGATCTTACTAATTTATCGAAGGCAAAATCTACAGGGCCTGGTTCGCCTAACCGGATTCTAATTGAAATAGCCGATATTATTGCCACCTCATTAGCTGCTGAATTCTCTCGAATATTCTACCATGGACATGTACCAAGTCTCTTAAAATGTTCAGATGCTATTTTAGTACCTAAAGATAATAAACCAATATCTAGCTTTAACTTCAGACCTATCTTCCTAATTCCTGCTTTTGCTAAGCTGCTTGAACAAGCATTTTTACGTCGTGTTAGAACTACTCCGTCTAGTTGTATAAGTAATGATCAATTGGCTTACAGAGCTAATACTCGCTGCACTGACGCCCTTGTAACCATTTATGAATATGTATTAAACGGATTAAACTCTAGACATTTTCCGATAATACAATGTATACAGGCAGATCTATCTAAAGCTTTCGATTCTATCAATCATTCCATATTATTAAGCTTGAAAACACCAATATCGCAAAATGACAATCGCGTTTTGTCTACGAGTACCTTAGGCACCGGTTTCAACGCATAAAACATTCTAAATCATCCTCAGATTTATGTAGACCGAACGCCTTCGTTCCTCAAGGAAGTATCATCTCGCCATTCTCATTTGCTATTTTTATAAATGACTTTGCAGTCATCACGTCAACTCCAAATGCTGTAAATACGCAGATGACATTTCCATCTTGATTGTAGCAAGCAATATGAGACACTCAAATGATTCTATGAAAGCGGAAGTAAACAATCTTCTAGATTGGTGTTCAACGAACCACTTGATACTTAATCTAAGCAAATCGAAAATAATCTGGTTCTTTCTAAAAACAATTGACGCTTGCGAATATCACAAAAAGTTTGGCCTAATTCGAGTAGAAGAACTTCGGATTTTAAGAATTACTTTCACAAGTAACCTATGCTGGGGTAACCACATGAAAAATCAACTAATGAAATGCTTCCGACGTATCTTCTTTCACAATTGTCAAAGATTGGATTGACTAGTGAACAATTAATTCACTATTATTATGCATTCATCATGTCATTACCCGCATATGGATATCCAGTATTTGCCAATTTATTTCAACGTAAAATGGATACAATCGAACGTATGAATACCATGGCTTGTCGCATATGTAGATCAATCTTGGCATCGATTAAAATCAGAATGAATACTATCTTCAATAAGAAAGCAGCGAATCTTCAAATTATTCGAAATATAGCCGATTTCTGTAACATCAGACATCGAGATTCAAATCATAATATGCAGCTGACGTCATAATAAATTTTTTAAATACAAAGTTTATTCTAACAAAGTCAGAAAATGTTTTCTTTTCTAGAATCTTGTTTGTAGTTAATCTCACAAAAACTTGAATAAATAAGTACTATAAAGTGTGTTTTTTTACCAACTATATTATACTCATTGATTATGTTTGTAAATATTACTGTCAAGGTGTCTCACGACAGCCAATAAGAGCTAACATAGTTGCTCTTGTTTGTAAAATAATAAAGATATTTTCATTCAATTATATAGTTTTAATTAATTAATAATTGATGATAAAAAATCTAAATAATAAATATAAATTATTTCGAGATAATAAATTATCACCAAATAATTATTTAGTGATAATAAATCATTGCTAAATAATTATTTAGAGATAATAAATAAATCTAAATAATTAATAATAAATAGTTTATTATAATAAATAATAAATATAAATTATTTAGTTATAATAAATAATAAATATAAATTATTTAGTTATAATAAATAATCACTAATAATTTAGTGATAATAAATAAATCAAAATAATTAATAATAAATAGTTGATTATAAATAAATCTAAATAATAAATCTAAATCATTTAGGTATAATATATAATCAATAATAATTTAGTTATAATAAATAATCATATAAACTTTCATATTATTTTTATTATTTAGCATTTTACATTCTGTATTTGAACTGATTTTATCTTCAATTTTCAGTGACTTCTTGCATTAGACTCACTATTTGCATAGCTAACGATATTATTATTTCAATCGTGACGGATCACTCTTTTCTAAAACATTTGCCGTGATAATAGAGTTGAGAAAAATTTAAACTGATCAAGTTAAAGCATAGCATTTAATGTTAAAATTAAAACGATTATATTCTTGTCTTGAATCAAACTATTTTAAATTATAAGAGATTATATATATACTTACTTGCTTTATCAGAGGAGCAAGTATCTGCTGGACAGTCCATGTCTTAATGTGAATTTCAGCGTCGTCTAAAGAAGCGGGTTTAACCGCCATCTCGTTTTACAATGAATATTTGATTATAAGTTAACTACTCATTTTGAAAAAGACTATTATTAATATCTAAAAATAGAGAAGGATTAAGCTCATAGAATATATACAAAATGCGAAAATAATATCACAGCTTTTATGTTTAAGGAAAAAGTACAATTTGATCATTTATTTGTCGTACTGATATTTTTTTAATGAAAAGATGTCTTCTTAAGAGCAACTCTAGTGCCTCATCGACAGCCTGAAATACTTCACTCGCCCATATTCGTAATTTTGCTTTCCATCGAGCGTGTTCTCATCCTATTCCGAATATCAGCTGTTGCCTAATCATATTTTATATATCCGGTAATACTCCGTCTGCGCGCAGACCATATAACAACCACGAAAGGAAACTCGTATTGAGTCTTCGATATGATTTTGTTACGAGCGTTTCCATTTAAGAATAATTTAATGCGTTTTAATTAAAACGGTATCATATGTTTAATAATACGATCTTTAAACAACTACTTGATTGAAAAAACATGCATTTTACTGCAAATTTGAGTCCAAAAAACTTCTGTGTTAATGTGATTATATCATAAATATGAGTTTTAAATCAGGAGATTAAGTTTTTGTAGATTACATAAACATCTTTTAACTCATATTTATAGTTTGATATATGCAGCATCATTATAAATACAACATTATATATAGTTATATATATTATAAAATATATAATTTTATCTAATATAAATAATATATTATGCATATTTTTGGAATTATTATCGCATCAAGAAAAAAATAAATTTTATTTTGTTAACGAGCTTTCGATTATTTAGATCCAAGAAAAAAAAATTTTATGTTGTTAATAAATTTTATTTTCAATCGTTTAAATCCTTTTCAAAATGCAACTTGAAAAAGATCTAAACGATCGAAAGCTTGTTAACTAAATAAAACTTTTTTGTTTGAGTCTATAATAATTCCAGCAATATGCATAATAATCTAAAAGATTCAAATGAAATTCTAGTGTATATATTATTTATATATTTAATTATATAAAATCTATGCAGACAACACTATATATAATTTAAATTGTCGCGTTTATATATTTTTAGTGTTGGTTAGTAAAGAGTTTATACAGGATTGATATTATACCGTTTAGATATTGAATTAGATGAAGATAAAAAGTTGTGCTTCCAAAAGAGTAAAAACTTAATACGTAGGAGGGAACGGTGAAATCTACTAAGAGCTAAATGGTTGATGTGAATATCAAAGTGGATAGAAGTAGGAGTACACTTGAGAAAACGGAGTTAAGTTCAAGACAAACGACGTAGAAGACACTTCGATTAAATTCAGATATAGTCAAACCAAGGTGCATAGTAAGTTAGACGGGGAGTAAAGATTTGAAGAGAAGAATATTTTCGAGTATAGAAGAGAGTTCAGAATCAAAGAGATTATACATATAGGAAAGGCGTTGGAGAGTGAAAGACTAGGACATGATATGAGACAAATAGTAAAGAACGTAAAGATGAAGATCAATACGTTGTCACTGTCGATGGATAATATGTGATGCAGAGAAAGAAGAGCATAGAATAGAAAACGAGATGATGACAAGAAAATAGTCGGATAGGACATGATCCAAAATATAGATAACGGCGGAGGAAGATAGGCTACTATGAACATCGAGTAAATCAAGAACACTACTAAGAATGTGAGTAGGAGTTGGTGACGAATAATGATATAATAGTTACAGCCGTGAAAAGCGGTGATAGGTTTTTGGGTATCAAAAAGCCAAGGACGGATCAAACGAATGTTGATATCGCCCATGACGATTCATATGATACATATTCAGTGAGGATGGGCATATATAAATATTAAATGGAAGAAGTTCAAAGATTTGCTGGACAAAGGAAACAGCTGAACGAAGAGGCAGAGAAAGACGAGAGAGAATTGAGGCCACCCTGATTACTAAATGAGACACCATCAGATGATTGAAAACGAAAGTTATTGATGACAAAATAGTCGAAAGAACGTAGACGTCGAACCGAAATGTTACTATTATCAAGATGTTAAGATTTAGCGAGGTAAATCAGATCCAAAGACTGTTGGGAGAAGATGTCAAGTACTGAATCGAATTTATTCGTGATGGGGCGGATATTTAGGTAGTCAAAATGGAATGAATAAGTATTCAGAAAAGAAGATGAAGAAAGGGAAGTTTCTTTATCGAACTTTGGGTAGAAGTCGGACGACACGAAAATTTCGAACAATCTAATTGATTGCTAGCGAAAATTCACAGTTACGTTCACGAGTAAGTTTTTATTCACGAGCAGATGCGAGGTCGGTAATGTCAGATGGATGGCGATCGGGAAACACTCTATAGTTCGAGGGATAAGATGATAGTACAAACCGTCTGGACAGAATGAAGGATGCTTTAAAGCGATCTTTATGGTAGAAGATAATAGTACAAAACGTCTGGACAGAATGAAGGAGGCTTGAAAGGAGGGTAGATGATATCATTGGAGAAAGATCTTAAGCATCATTAGCATGTATTTGGCCTTACTGTTATGCTGTAGCGAGTAATAGAATCCGAATAATATTCGAAATGGACTGACAAATAAAAATTGACTTATTTTTAATTTCAATTTTAAATTTTGACTTGATATAAAATATATAAAATCTTGTATAACAATTATTTATAATTATTTTTTTTTAATTTTCAGGAACTATCATGTATAGTTAAACAACAACAAAAATTATTTTGATATTTCGCTAGTAACTACTAGAAAATTAACATAAAATGAAAAAATGTCATATAAATAAAGTTTCTTGTCGGTTTGCACATTGATGGTGGAATCAAAATCGTTGCTAACGTTTGTTGACGTAAAATTTTAGTTTGTAGGAACCGCAGCAAACAAAACACAACAATAAAACAAAAACACTAAAAATGTACAACAAAAGTACTAGACATGTATTCATAACAATACAATAAAAATGAATACATAACATAACAAAATAGAGGAAACCGAAACATTTTAAACAATAGATTGCAAACATAATTTATGTCATATAAAAGTCAGCTTTATTACCAGCCATTAAATTATCCTTTAGTTAGTTAATATAAAACGCTTCTAAGATCTCACGTTTAAACATACTGGATTCTTTTACTAATATGGTGGTTCCATCGAAATCAATTATGTGATCATTATTAATGCTATGATCAACTAAGGCACTGCTTGTTCCACGTTTAAGTGTGTATTTATGCTGGCTTACTCTTTTATTTATACCTTGCCCAGTTTGACCTATGTATATTTTATCGCAGTCTTTACAAGAGATTTTATAAACAACGGATAAATTGTTGTTGATGGATTTAATTTTTAAAAAATTATACAATTTGGGTAATTTTGTTTGCTGCGGTTCCTACAAACTAAAATTTTACGTCGACAAATGTTAGCAACGATTTTGATTCCAGCAGCAATGTGCAAACAGACAAGAAACATTATTTATATGACATTTTTTCATCTTATGTTAATTTTCTGAAGATGCTAGTAGTAACCAGCGAAATATTAAAATAATTTTTGTTGTTGTTTAATTATACCTGATAGTTCCTGGAAATTAAATAAAAAAATTAAATACAGATCAGGATGGATATATTTCTAATAATTATTAAATAATAATAATTTAAATTTTATTTAGCATTATTTTCAAATTTATAAATAATATAATATATATAGACTCAGTTAGCTGATCTTATTTATTAAAATTGATACGAAATCTGATATAGAAAGAAATACGAAATTGGTAAACTTTAAATTGGCAAGATCACATGAAAAAATCCTTTAGAAATAGTTGTCAATTTATTAGAAATATATCCATCCTGATCTGTATTTAAATTTTTAAATTTCCAGTAACTATCAGGTATAGTTAAAAATTATCAGGTATCAAAAATTATTTTGATATTTCGCTAGTAGCTACTAGCATCTTCAGAAAATTATAATACGAAAGAAAATTAAAATCTGAATATGTCAGTAGTTAATAACGAAATATCAAAATGATTTTTCTTGTCTTATGGTATCGACCTTTGGTCGATACCATAAGCACCATAGAAACCAGAAACATATTAACATAATCAAAACATGAACGCTGAATATAATGTAATGTATATAATGTAGCATAATAATGTAGCATAATTATAATATAACATAATATAATGATCTTTATCTTAATCTGTATTTATTTATTAAACCGAAAATTCTTCTTGCTCGTAGAACATAAATATTCTTTTCAGAATCAAGTTAAAATACATTTTTGAAAAGGCCATATTTTCAAGGGTACTGTAACCATTATCAGAGATACGAACAAGATACTTACAAAACAAAAAATATTTACTTAGTATTTTTGAAATAGTTACTATCTTTTTTGGAGATATAACTCTCGCTTGTAAACAATTGTTTTAGAAGTTGACGAGCGAGGAAACATAATTTATTCAATAAATTTTCGAATGCAACTGCCTTCATCATCAGATCTACAAGATAGCAAATCACAATTTACACGAAGTCAATAAAGGAAAATTAAATTTACAAATAAAATAAAGTACCAACATGCGTTGCGAAAGGCGTGTAAGTTGCGGTATCGTTTAACCTAATTTAAATTCGTTTAGCGGTAATAATAAATTGGTATCTGCTTTATTATTCGTAAAAACGTTTTTATTTTTAGGAAATAAGCTTAATATATTAATCGTTTATTGTAGTTGTTCTCAATACGTAAAGCACGGGTATTACCAAAGTTGATCACGTGATTTTTACAAATACTGTGTTCAACAAGTGCGCTCACACACAGCGAACCTGAGAGATTTTTCCGATGTTGGTCAATTCCTGTGTTAAGGGGTTTTCCAGTCTGGCCTATATAAGCCTGGTTGCACGAGAAACATTTCGCTTAACTATATTGTTGCTGGCAAAGTAAGACTTGTGAATAATTAATTCAGGGAAATTGGCGGATTTCAACAAATTCACAATCAATTTATCTACTGTCTGTTTTAGAGCGATAGAGGTATGATCATAAGGCTTCGGTAAAATAACGATCTAGCTGCTGCTGATTTCCATGATGTAAGAACATTAGAAGACCAGTGAACAATTTGATGTGGAATATTAGGTTTTTATAGACAGTTATTTCCAATGATCCATGGTATGTTCTATGTACAAGAACATCGAGAAACCCAATTGAATAATCAATCATTTCGGAAATATCTCACTCAATGGACGGGTGCTTACATTTTAAAATTTCTAACATATCTGAAGTGGAGAAATGATGATCAAGTACAATAAAAACATCGTCTACGTATCTAAGCCCTATGTAATGATGGGCTTCTATCGAATATGTCTAGTTCCCACTAGTGCATAAACAATTCTGCAAGCGTAGGTCCTAATGGGTTACCCATGCAGCGCCTTCTACCTGGTCATACATACTACTATTGAATTCAAAGTTGCATCTGCTCGTACACATTTTAAGGAGTTCGTACCACTCACATTTATTTAACTTCCAATCTGTGTTATTGGTCGAGTGAAGATCTTATGCTAGCCGAATAGAACAATCTAGAGGAGTGTTTGTAAATAACGAATGAGCATCTGCAGTTAGCACCTTTCCGTTACTATTGCCATTTTTAATTATCCGGACGAAATGTGACGCGTCTTTTACGCGTGAGAAGTTATTGTCGCTTAATAATTCCCAAATAAGCTTAGATATTATCTTCGAAATCTTGTAGATAAAACAAAGGTAATTCGCAATAATGGGACGAACGTATTTGAGGTCCTTATGTATTTTGGGTAGTAAATATGCCGCCTTGTCATTGATTGAAATCAGCTTCGTGATAGCGTCATTCGGAAGTTTACCCTCTTTAGCTAGCTGTCGTATAAAGATGTTGTATTCTCTTTTACGTGTCATAGTGGGGTCAGAACGACATTTTTTGACTTTATCGCACATTGGTAGATCTAAACCGAATTCATTATATTACGACTTACTCAGAACAACAAATGCATGACCCTTGTCAGAACGGCAAACTACCAAACCTTTGTTTTGAAGACTTTTTTGAGCATTTGTTATCGAAGACTTTTTATTGTGGACAGTACTATTCTGTCGGATTAAATATGAAGACTGGAGTTTAATAAAATCAAAAATTTTGGGGTTCTTTTGATTGCTGTGTTTTGCTAAACATTCAAATTCGCGAAATAATTTAGGTGTGTCGATTCTGGTTGAAGGAGTGGATTGGGACCATTGTTAAGCAAGGCTTTTTCATGTGGATCTAAATCGATATCGGACCAGTTTATAACACAATCTTTAGAAGAACCATCGGTTTCAGAATAGAATTGAGGAGTAAAGAGAGAAATAGGGTAATTACGGTAGTTCGCGTTGGCCGTGCATTTAGCAAATACGAGTTTATGAATCTTTATAGAGTGCGTGAGACCACAAATTAACGACTCGAGTGTACATCGTTTAGAGATAAAAGTTGTAAGTCGTAAGGTAATTTCAGGTGAAACTCGCTGTTTGATGTAATCGTTATGTCAATAAGTTTTGATACCAAACTTTTTAATTCTGAAATAGACATATGTATTATTCTGCTTTGGAGTTTAAACTTAATCTTATTAAATGAACGTATACCCCAACTTATCTTCGCACAGTTCGGAATGACATCAAAATTTAAACACGTCTTGAGGAAAAATAAGGCGCATCTGTTTTTTGTTTTCTTAAATTCCAGACGTTCCAATTCTCTTCATATTGTTAGTTACTATCCGTTTTTGTTAGTAGGAAATTTGCCCGTATCAGTGATGATAGTGACAGAAATTACCACCGAAGTATAGTTTATAATAAAATTTATAACAAATGACTTACTTTTCCCTATAATTTCAATTCTGATTGAAGAAATCGGGAATATTCAAACCACATAAACTAATTATATGCTGTTTCGACTTTTGAGTCTCATCAGTAAGGGTTGCTGCACAACTGGATTGAAGTGCAGCACCCCTAGACAGCTCAATAAGTCCATCTACAGGAATTAACAATGGTGAGAGTATTCATTACGAATAGTTCGCTCACCAGAACCTACCAAGTAGGATTTAAAAAGCACTTTTATCGAGGGCATACACCAAGTTCCATCATTGATGGTGGTAATGAAACAATTGACTTACTTTTCCCGCCAATTTCAATTCTGATTGAAGAAATCGGGAAGACTCAAGCAGCATAAACTAATTCTATGATGTTTCGACTTTTGGGTCTCATCAGTTTGTTACATTTACACCAGTAATAAAGGAGCTTGGTGTATGCGCTCGAAAAGAGTGCTTTTAAATGCAAATTGTTAGGTCCTGGTGAGTAAATTATTCGTGATGAATACTCTCACCAGTGTTGATTCCTATTACATGGATGTTTACTAGACGGACTTATTGAGTTGTCCTAGGGGTACCGCACTTGATTCCAGTTGTGTAGCAGCCCTCTACTGATGAGACTCAAAAGTCGAAGCAGCATAGACTTAGTTTATGCTGTTTGAGTCTTCCCGATTCCTTCAATCAGAATAGAAATTGATATATTCTTGGTTCGCAAGATAAAATTAATGTTGATCATCAATATCGGTCGTTCTTATTGCAATTAACGCAAAGTACACAAGTGCATTCTATGATTTTTGCATGAAAATAAGAAGAGTATTCATACGGAAACTTTAAATTGTCGAAAAGTACGATCAACGCATTAAAAATTTGAATTCATCTAAAAATGGTTTGAAAATAATGTTGAGTAAGTTAATCTTGGATATTTATTTACATAATAAAAATCGATGTGAAATAATAAATATGATGT
The DNA here is from genome assembly GCA_012934845.2 of Pomphorhynchus laevis. Taxonomy (NCBI): domain Eukaryota; kingdom Metazoa; phylum Acanthocephala; class Palaeacanthocephala; order Echinorhynchida; family Pomphorhynchidae; genus Pomphorhynchus; species Pomphorhynchus laevis. The sequence continues at coordinate 60,388 of WNNJ02002367.1, forward strand.
TGTTGGTACAAATAAAAAACTTACAAGGAAATTTACAAGGAAAACTTACAATTTTCCAGATTTTCCACTGCCTTTGCTCAGAGAAGGAAGAAAACAAATTTTTCTGATATCCGCGAAAAATATCACAATTGATAGTTTCTGATTAAAAACTTATTATAATTCAATGAAACGAACAGCTAATAAACGCCTCAATACTAAGACCAATAAATTCCCGGTCTTTATCAAAACCATCGGAAAAACGATTAGACCTGGCACTTGATGAAAGCTATGTGATTATGAAGGTTAGATGCGACTTTGATAATTGTGGTGACTGGACCACAATATCGATATGTCTAATAAATATCATCTTATGACCAACAAGAAATTTCTTTGTGGGTTCTGCATGGCATCATAATGCTCCTACTTAACTAGCTTACATGGAAAGGCTGATAGCGACAGCTATCAGATTCGAGAAGTGCCAGATTTATCCTACATCCCTTCAGATCACCACGAAGTGTATTGATATGGAAAATTTTCATTCAACTAAAGAGCTATGATCGCGATGTACTCCATGCAGTAATTACAACAGTAGATCCTGACAAGCCACTCACAGTGGAAACAGATGCGTCTAATCACGCAACCGGAACAGTTATGTCACAAGACAATCGCCCTGTTGCTTTCTTCTCAAAAACTCAATATCTTGGATTTTGTCGCCTATTTCCAATCTTTCCATCTTACTTCTTTAATTGTCCTCCACCAAGCTTTTGAGTATTTGGTAAGAAGTTGTAATGATTTAGTTTTATGTTCCAGCATTTTTGTGTGATATAAGTATTCGAGATTCTCCTTTTCTTTTTCCTTTCCAATTGTTTTAAGAAACAATTTGGTAATTTTATTTGATGTTTTGTTAGTGTTGCTCATTGTTTTGAAGAAGGGTTTACTAAGGTCATAGATTGCGTCTAAAATCTCTTTCATCGTTCTGTTCTCATTCTTGCACTCTAGCAGGAAGATTGATAGTTGTGAATTAAATTTTTCAATTTCATTAGGATTTGGAAGGAAGCGTTGTTTGTAAATCATTTGTTCTTGCCATCCCCAGATGACCGCCTTATGTCCACAATCATGGATTCCTGAATCTAGGTTGTTGAGTCATTTTAACTCTATGTTCCTTGGACGAGAATTCTAGTTTTTCCAGTTTTTCTGTTAATTTAGCAATCGTATTTTTCAATTGCCCTATGATTTTGGTTTGATTCTTTTTGATGTTGCTTAAATTTTCGTAATTAGTCTCTTCTTGACTCGTGCGGTTTTTTACTTTATCGGGATCTATCTATGTTTTCTGATTCTTGACCGAAAATTTGTTCTTTATACCGTTATTAGTGTCATGTGGCTGTGATGTTTGCGAATAAATGGCTTGGGCAAATGTTTTGTGCGGTTGCAGAGCTAAATTAAATCTGTTTATATATTCCAGAAATTTGGGACACTTATGGTCAAACGCCTTATGATTTTGATGACAGTATGTACAATATTTTTCGTATTTTGTTTCGCATTCTACTGATCTGTGATCTCCACTACAGTGAACACACTTAGGTGTGACCTTCTTACACATAGAAGAGAAGTGGCCCCAGTCCTGGCATTAAAAGCACTGTGGGATTGTCCAACCATTTCATGCGTCTTCAAATTCATAGATAAATATTTCTTGTCATCCTAAACAAAACCTATTTTTCCTTGATAGTTCAAAACTTTAAAGGGATCCCTCAATTATGTACGCTACATCACTGTTAGGTCTTTTCTACATTTTTTTATAATTCTAATTTTTTCCGAGCAAAAATCTACAATTTCCTGATCTACAACATAATTTGGAATATTTTTAATTATTCTTTTTAAATAATTCCTTTCACCAACATACATGTCGGTGATGTTCATTCCATCAACGTTGTTCATTTCCATCATATATTTTTCCTTAGTTTTAATCTCACTAAACATTATCTTTGTATTATATCCGTTGTTTCTTATATATTTGAATTGAATTTCATTTTTTGTCTCATTCTCCAATCTTGGTGGGTTATTTTTCCATGCTAGAATGATGGCCTTATCGTTAGAATATTTTAGTAATATTAAATATTTTTTCTTGATTGGATGCAGATAATTATTTTGTGCGTTTGAGTTAGATACATTATTTTTAACATTAATTCTACTCACCGGGTTGTTTGCTTCTGAGTTGTCCTTTCGTTTAGGATCTAGTCTTCGTCTGTATCCATATCCATCTTTATTTTTTTTTGTTTTTCTTATTTCTTTTTTGTTTTTGTTGTCGGTGCAATCCAATACTGATTATAAACTGCGTTTTGCTGTAATTCTGAAATAAGCTCGATACTCTCTCTTATTTACGAAATAGTACACAAGAATTGAAAACTAGTTTTACATAAGAAAATGTTTTAATTGTTTTGAATTGTAACATACACGAGAGTAAAAAAGCTTAAATACATTTAAAAATACCGAAGGACAAGCCTGTCATTTACATAAAGTGCTGTTCGTGCAACGGACCTAACGGGAAATGCAAGGGATGCAAATACGCCCGAAATCACAAAAGATGCATATATTGTGCGGCACTCCAATTCGGAAATCGTACCTCAAGCGATTTTACTCTTGAGAACCTTAGCGCGGAAAAAACATCTCGCCCCCTGCAGATCCAATTATAATTTAATCTCAATGCACAATTCTTACGGCTTATCCCTCGAACTCAAGTGGGCAGTACTGAATAACGCAGTATTCAAAGACGCTATTGCTAGATACGGGTAGCTCATCAGTGACGTTCCCAAGAATTGATCATGTGGTCAACCCAATTCCATATATCACGCTCTGTCGTGTAAACACGATTAATTCCCGTCTTCCAGACATAATTGTGTACGTGACTATATTGCAAAAGCTATAACAAAAGTATCATCCGGCGTTCAGCTCGAGACATCACTTAAACCACTCAATCCAAATGTCTCATTTCAAGCATCGAGTGCAACCACAGACAGGTATGCTCACCTCGACATGAGGCGAGCATACATTCATAGGCTTCTTTTCACGAAGAAGATAGGCTTCGTGAAATTATACACTCAATTTTCATGCCATTCATTTTATCATGCTTGTCTGGAATTGGTGTCGATGCTAACCGTTGTCTCCAAAGTATTGATGTAAGCTAGCTCAGAAAAACTACAGCTCATACACTGCCGAAATTACGAGGCTGCGAAAAACAATTGGGTGCATTATCATGCGTGACGTATCCATGAGCTTCAGATCACCTCGCACCTCATTGCTGCAACCAGTTTTGGCGTCAAGATCATGATCTTTTTGACTTGAAATCGGACAAAGTATTTTTCTTTCGTTAACAAAAAAAATATTATTTCACAGAAAAAAGTTAAATAAAAGTTAATTAATATAATCACAATAATATACACAATAATAACATACAAAACAGCCTGAAAAGAAACACGAAAAAGAAACTTACGCGGCGAAGTCATCCCAGGATATAAGGGCTCTGACCACACGAAAAAAATACACGGCGAAATCAGAGTAATAATAATACAAATTTATTTAACGTGGCAAAAGCGTACAAGCTGCACGCTTACAAGTATAAATACATCACTTGTATTTATAAATACAAGTATTATAAATACTTGTAAAATACAGGTATGAAAAATTTCATACCTGAAATTCGCGAAAATATATCATAGAATAAATAGCATAGAGTGTTTGTAAAAACGATTCGAAATAGAAAAATACGACGGGCGATGAAATTACTATAAACGGGTATTTCTCAATCAGGTTTACATAGACTATGCGACATGATTGCGTATGACAGCGTGAGGCAAGTACCCTAACACTTACATCCGAATGCAGAGGCTGTAGAAGCGGAATGTATTCTTAAATCAAAATTACTCGAATGTAAATATCATCACACTATCTTATTTTCAATAGACAATGATGGCATTTTCGAAGTGCCGCAAATAGAACCATAATTTTAACCTCAAATCTCTCGGTATTTCTAACGCTTTGGTCGGCATTGCGATCTGTGGCCATATATGGCCATGTATGCTGGCCACGAAACATGGAGAAATAGGTATTTCAAACCTCATTGAAGAATCTGAGATGTAGTATCAGCATTCGATACGGATATGTATGCCCCTAATTATGGGAATGTCGGGAACATGTTTTAGGCAATGCTCAGAAATGTGCCGTTGCTGAGATAAAACAGGAAATAAATTTCGCATCTCGTCTAAAATATGAGAGGATACTGACAAGTTTGGACGCTGAGAAGAAGCAAGTCGTGATATATGCTTCAAAACGTTGGACGTTATCTTAGTGTAACAGTCAACCGATATACGACAAACATACACAACTGACCACCCAAGAATTTCAAGATGACATGTGTGCTAGATACAATCTTCCACTTAGAAATGCAACACAAATATGTACGTACGGATCACGATCTACAGTTAATCATGCAATGTCATGTCGAAACGAAGGTGTCACAATTATCAGGCACAACATTGTTCAAGGTATTTTAGCCAACGAACTCGCCAAAGTGTTTTGTGATGTTTGTGCAGAACCGATATTACAACCTGTACCCATAAACCACGTATATTAACGTGGTTTATGGGTACATGAAACCACGTATATTAACGTATATTAACAACATATACTGACATTTAGGCAAGATCATATATTGTTTGCCGGGGTTTATTAGGCGGGAGAATGGCGCGGTCATTTTTAGACATTTGTAAATACAACACACTGGCACTTTCATATTCCAACAGAACACCCCGAGAATGCAATGTCTACCACGAACAACGGAAAATTGCAAAATACGCTGAACGTATTAACGAAATCGAACGATCCGCTTTTTCTGATGGTCTTCTCCACCACCGGTGTAATGACACCAGAAGCTGATCAGGTAATGCGCTGGACGTCCACAAAAATTGCTGAGAGAAGAACACTGCCATACAGTGATTGCATAAGAGCATTGCGAACACATATATCACTTACACTAGCAAAACGTGTATCGATGTGCGTGAAATCTACAAGGATGAGAACACAATATCAAATGGCAAATGGTCGCACCGGAAACAATCCAGGAACGATTGTTTGCAATGACTTCGATTAACTATTATTAAACATTTCAAATCGAAAGGCCCATAAGCGGGAACCTTAATTGTATATGTTGTAGAACTTACGATATTATTATTAAATAGGAAAAATAAAATTATTTCACACAAGTTATTACCCGCAAATAGCTATTTTAACTGTTCACAGAAAAAAAATCAATTCACAGAAAAGAAAAAATCAATGACTAAAATAACTTGAAGCGACTACACCAGTATTTAGTAACTAATTTCGAATCTTTTGCTTGAAGCTGCAGTAGCTGGATGAACATGCAATTTCTTTAGATAGCACATTCCATACATTTAAAGACCGATGTGAAAGTCGCACCACGCTTTGGATTTTGCCATGTGGTAATTTATATAGTGACAGAGGATGACCTCTACGAGCTGACGAACTAATTTTCACATAGTGAGAAGGTAATCTCTCTGCGGAATGAACCATCTGTCACGTCGCAATGAGGTATAGGTAAATCAACCTTTGACGTACTGAAAGCAGCTGTAAGAAAGCTAAGTGGTCAACGTATGAACACGCAGATTGAAAACACAATCTAGAGCCTTTTCGAAGAAATGACCCAAGCTTCGTGATTTCTGCCATAGTAGATGAAAATGATGGCTGGATACAATATTCAATGTGTGGGCGAACCAACGTGCAATATAGTTGGTTAAAACTTGATGGGTGCAGCTTTTCAAACGTATTTTTCATGCAATAAATAGCTTTCATTACTTTACCGAGAATAAAGTCAGTGTTTGAACGAGTACTCAATGTCCTGTGCAAAATCACACCCAAATCCCTACACTCAGATACAACTTTGAGTGTATGAACCCCTAATCGAAATTCACGATCATGTTTACTTTTTCCTAGCTTTATATGGACACATTTATCAAAGTTCAGTATCATACCCTTAGCTGCACTCCGTTTGTGTATTCGATCAAGGTCGTCCTGTACGGACCGACCATACGTATCATTAATATTAACAGACCAGAGTTTGAGGTCATCCGCAAAAGCAAGCAAGGGTTCTGGATTCTTAACAGCTAGTTATTAAGGTAAACAATAAAGAAGAGAGGACCGAGTACAGTACCCTGCAGAAATCCACAATTTAGACGTTTGGGAGATAATAAATGGCTTCCAGCTCTAATTCTAAAACATATATTTCGGAGGAAATCACCACTTACACAGCAACGAAAAAACTCCATAATGAGACAGCAAGCTAAGCAAACTTTCATGCGGAACTCGATCGAAGGATCTCGAAAAGTCAATAAAAATTACATCCATTGAATTGCCAAAGCTAAGTGTCTCAGTCCACATTTCGCGAGACAGACATGATCTACCGTGACATAATCCGTTCTGAGAAGACACTATGACTCCATGCGTGTTTAAGTCGCTCCAGATTCTACGAGCGACTAATCTTTCAAGAACTTTGCACATCGAACTCGCCAAGCTTATTGGTCTATAATCACTACAAGTCGCAATGGTTTTTTGGGAACAGGAACAATAATCGCAGATTTCCACAAGTCGGGCACACATCCAGTAGTACGACTATTCTGAAATATATCGACAAGAAAAGGAACCAAGTAGTTTGATAAGGTCCTGAGTAGAAATTTAGATATATCATCAGGACCGGAAGCACTGTACGGATTGATATGAGCAAGATTAACTTTGACATTGACATTAACTTAGACGTTTGGGAGATAATAAATGGCTTCCAGCTCTAATTCTAAAACATCTATTTCGGAGGAAATCACCACTTACACAGCAACGAAAAAACTCCATAATGAGACAGCAAGCTAAGCAAACTTTCATGCGGAACTCGATCGAAGGATCTCGAAAAGTCAATAAAAATTACATCCATTGAATTGCCAAAGCTAAGTGTATCAGCCCACATTTCGCGAGACAGACATGATCTACCGTGACATAATCCGTTCTGAGAAGACACTATGACTCCATGAGTGTTTAAGTCATTCCAGATTCTACGAGCGACTAATCTTTCAAGAACTTTGCCCATCGAACTCGCCAAGCTTATTGGTCAATAATCACTACAAGTCGCAATGGTTTTTGGGAACAGGAACAATAATCGCAAATTTCCACAAGTCGGGCACAAGTCCAGTAGTACGACTATTCTTAAATATATCGACAAGAAAAGGAACCAAGTAGTTTGATAAGGTCTTAAGTAGAAATTGAGATATATCATCAGGACCAGAAGCACTGCACGGATTGATATGAGCAAGATTAACTTTGACATTGACATTAACTTAGACGTTTGGGAGATAATAAATGGCTTCCAGCTCTAATTCTAAAACATCTATTTCGGAGGAAATCACCACTTACACAGCAACGAAAATCTCCATAATGAGACAGCAAGCTAAGCAATCTTTCGTGCGGAACTCGATCGAAGGATCTCGAAAAGTCAATAAAAATTACATCCATTGAATTGCCAAAGCTATGTGCCTCAGCCCACATTTCGCGAGACAGACATGATCTACCGTGACATAATCCGTTCTGAGAAGACACTATGACTCCATGAGTGTTTAAGTCGCTCCAGATTCCACGAGCGACTAATCTTTCAAGAACTTTGCACATCGAACTCGCCAAGCTTATTAATCTATAATCACTACAAGTCGCAATGGTTTTTTGGGAACAGGAACAATAATCGCAGATTTCCACAAGTCGGGCACACATCCAGTAGTACGACTATTCTGAAATATATCGACAAGAAAAGGAACCAAGTAGTTTGATAAGATCTTGAGTAGAAATTGAGATATATCATCATGACCGGAAGCACTGTACGGATTGATATGAGCAAGATTAACTTTGACATTGACATTAACTTAGACGTTTGGGAGATAATAAATGGCTTCCAGCTCTAATTCTAAAACATCTATTTCGGAGGAAATCACCACTTACACAGCAACGAAAAAACTCCATAATGAGACAGCAAGCTAAGCAAACTTTCATGCGGAACTCGATCGAAGGATCTCGAAAAGTCAATAAAAATTACATCCATTGAATTGCCAAAGCTAAGTGTCTCAGCCCACATTTCGCGAGCAGTTAGTAAATTAGACAGACATGATCTACCGTGACGGAATCCGTGCTGAGAAGACGTTATAACTCCATGAGTGTTTAAGTGACTCCAGGTTCTACGAGACTAATCTTTCAAGAACTTTGCACATCGAACTCGTCAGACATATTGGTCTATAATCACTGCAAGAAGTCGCAATGGTTTTTGGAACATGAACAATAATCTCAGATTTCAAGGATTTCGTCCTATTCGATCATTTTCATGTCATATTATATCTTCTTTCTACACTCTTATTTCTCTGCATTACCTTTTATCCGTCAACAGTGGATACGTCTCGATCTCCAACGTCCAAACTATATGTATAATCTCTTTGATTATGAACTCTATTCTATACTCCACAATACCCTTTCTTGTCAACTCTTTACTTACTGTTGAACGTACTAGGCACCATATTTTGACTCTGACTGCATTTGTTCGAAGTGCCTTCTACGTCATTCTTCTAGAACATACATTTATTTCCTCAAGGGTTCTCCAACGTCTTGTATCATTTCTTCAACAATTTAAAGAAATAATTCTAATTTAAAGATCTGATTCTGATCAATTACAATTTTGCCTTGATCACGATGGTTAAAATACCAAAATTTCTTTTATGCAAGATGGTGATGTAGTGTGACTATGTGATATTTGGTCATGACCATGACGTCATGTGATTTTATTATTTATTTAAACTCAAGGCTTATAATTAAATAGGTTAAAAATTTTAATGATTGAATTATTATGCCTGAATTTGTTACATAATGTTAATCACATTGCATGGTTTGTTAAGTTAAAATACTAGTATTTTCAAAGAATTTAATTTTAATATATTTTGTGGGTTGCTTGTTATTTCTATAAATATGAAAATAGTTGAATAAATATGGCAAATTTTAAATGTCAAAATTGGTTATTTTAAACAAAATGTATTTAACAATAATAGGTTTTCTTAATAAAAATACAAGATGAAAATAAGTTACATAATTTAAGTCAGTCTATATATTCATGCCAATTATGTCTCTTCTTTCTTTCAGTCTTCACTATAAATCTACGGCCTCAGGTCCAGAGGGAACTGATCCCCCGGCCGCACCAGCGTGATGTCCTCCGACTGAACCGTTCTGGTCTTTCACCCTCTAAGAGTCCAGTCGATGCGGACTATGGTAGGTAATCACGAGATAAAGAGCTTGAGAACACTTAGTCTTTAATCTAGGGGACGTCTTCTTGGAAATAAGACTAATCCCGAGATTGCCCAGGTACTCCAAAGGCGTACCTGGACATTCGTTTTTAATGACAGATGATGGACCTGTTTCAGGACCTATCGAGCTCTCTTCAGGGTACGTTTAAATCTATCTAGGTCAGCTTTCGCCGACCAGTTCACCTTAATGGTATACCCCTGATATCTTACTAGACTTGTAAAGATAGGGATTAGTTGATTCTGTAAAATGGAGGAGAGAGCTGAGAGTGCTAATCTACTTATTTTTTTCTTTGTCACAGGGGCGCCATTAAATACCATCACCTGCTATTTTACCGAGTTGAGAATAAGATTGGATATGGGAAGATGGCATTTTAATATTAAAAATAAGCAGCTGATGTCAGATACTCCATATTTGCACCTGCGTCTAAAAAACAGGACTGTGATTTCAACAGCATATACCAATAGATGTTGGTCGATTTCTTTTTTAATAAAAAACACGTCGGCTACAATTGATGCCAGCAACATCGGGTAATGAGGCTAATAGAATTGTGATGGCGATCTCCTTTCTATAACTGTTTGTCAATAGCTGACAAACTCGAGTGGAGAGTGGCGCATGTGATCTTGAAGTGCTCGGGAGTGGCCCCATGAGTCAAGGATATATGTAACAGATAAGTCCCTGCTCCTGAAATCACCCCAAGGCAGGATTGCTTAGGGAGATTGAGGGGCTCCATAGTTATGTAGGAATAGTGACTCCTCCAAAACTTTAGCAAGGCCTATACTACCTATCCAACCCAATGCCATCTCCTTTCAGCAGACGAACTTCTCTTTCTTGAATATCTTCCAAAAGGAAAAGTGAGAAGGGTTAAGACGATTAATGATCGCCATATCTCTACTCAGCTGAAGACTATATCTAGTGTTCCAGTGTTTATTCAAGAGGAACTGTCTACCAGAAACATACAGATTAGGAAGGTGTAGCATTTTGCCTAGGACCTTGAGTTTTGTTGGAGTGGGGCTGTATAAGCGACCGTTATAGTTAGTCGAAAGTATCGAGGTAGCTTGCGAAGAGAAGTAAGAATTAAATCTGGTCATACTCGAAAAACCTACAACAGGGAAGATTTGAATAGTATTCTGGAAGCAAGTGACCCTGATTGGATCATAGTGGAATATCCTTTTAAGCAATGCATCTTTTTCTAACCGCCAACGAAGTAGGTAGTGCGAGGTAGTCAGTTGTTGACGCGATTGCTCAGTACAGATGTGTTTTAACAACCACATCCTATGAAGCAGTAGTATGTCGAGGAGTGAATTTGTTGTAGTGCAATGAAAGGTGGGACAATGATTTATGTATAAGATAGTTGTTCCTGGCTCTGCGGAGTAATACATTAATTCAACTACCAGTTCTGTCGTTGAAGTCACCAAATACCATGTCATATCAGCTACCTAATATACGATCCAAAAGGTCACGTTTCTTGTTAATTTCTCCTGGCCGGATATATACATTAGCTTTACTGATACGTTTGCCGTTCTTACAAAGTGAAATCGCTAAACAAGATAGGGCAGGACAAGAATAGTTTAGTAAGAGGGATGATCTTAAGGAGCTCTTCAAAAGGGTTAAAAGACTTTGAGATGAAGAGGAGTGAGGAGGGGTTATATACGAACTATAGTGGGAGGTTATGTGCTTTGGAATAAAGCGAGTAATATCCTGGGGGAGACGGATAGACCGCGCCTTCTGAAAGAATATAGCATTTGCATATCTTTCAAATAGAAGGCTAAGGGCGGAAGCACCCCCCTTCCCCGAGGGGTTTTTTTTAATCATGAAAACAGTTTATGATTACTTCCCATTGCGATAGTGACCCGGATTGGGAAAACCCTCCCTTTAGTCGGAACCAGAGGCGGGAAGGATGCCCCTTCCCACTTCCAGCCTCAACAGAGGGAGTCATTTGCTTATGGACATTATATTTATTTCCCTTACTGTACACCATTTTCAATGATCTCTCTTTTTGTAGAGTTGGATGAACGGCTTGATATGGCGGAGGCGTTTATTTTCTTTGAATCCAGGGCTGCAGTAGTGGAGGTATGTAACGTGCCACACAACATGCTAAATATATGTGTAATAAAGTCTTCCATATTGGTGGAGGCTTGGTTTTTCGCTTCAATCAAACAAATAATGTCCAGGTTAGCTTCAGTGATGTTGGATTTGCTTGCATCTGCGAAGTTGGAAGTTGTATTAATCGAGGGAGTGCACTGTCTCTTCATATAGTCAGACAGCATTTACGAGACTATGCCGGGTGCCCACTTGTGGCAATGGGGTAGGTCGGGTCATCTGTGCTTACAAGTGAAAATTTGAGGTTGTGCCCCAGAAACGAATTACAGCCTGATTGTGAGATACAATCGGCGTTTTCCATCGAGGTGGAGCAGAATGCAATTGGTACGGGAGAACCATTTTTTCATTTAAAAACGAATGTCGATTATCTTATAAATCTTTTCTAGAGTTTGGAAGTCGTCTGTGCTTATGTCAGTGGGAATATCTGTTATTTTGATTGACGCTTGAATAGGTTTAAAAGTAAGTAAACCAAACTTAGAGAGATTATTATTGAAACACTTTAAATACTCAGAAGCAATGTCTGCGGAGGTAAACGGTACTCTTATATCGGCTTCATAATATTTAATCGAGTTGAATAAAACTCTATTCTTGTATATATCGGTGAATCTTCGGATTTGTAAGTTTAGTCTGAGTCAACTAAACTAGGTGGCGACACCGAAAAAGCAACGTTAAAAATTATGACTTAAAAGTTACATGTACTCAACAATATTGGAAAAATACGTAAGTACTAATGATTTCAATTTTAGATCTTTTAAATGTAACAGAAAAAAATTGTATAGTTTGTGATGTTATAAATAATAATAATTGTATCGTAAGTAATACGACAAACAAATGTTTTTTATTTAATATTAATAATAATTGTATTGCAATACCGCAGGTGTAGTGCATCTAATACAATGTACATGTGGATTGCAATATATTGAAAAAACATCAAATGTTAAAAACTAGGTTTAGGCAGCACATATATAATATAGTCAAACTATATTTCATAAACATATGAGATTAATAGGACATAATATTAAAAACTGTAAATTATTTATTTTAGAACATATTATCGAAGAAAACATTTCAATATTAAATCAAAAACTATTAGAAAAAGAAGATTTTTGGATTAAAACGCTTAATTCCATGTACCCATTAGGATTGAATGACGTGGTACAAGGAATTGGCAGAAGTAGTATAATACATAATAAACAACTATATTATAATAATCCGGTTAAACGCAAACCAAGAAGTCATGGTGATAAAAGGAATAGGAAAAATAGAGTTAAAAATATTAAAAAAGATATGTATATAAATGAACAATTAGAAATATTAAAACAACTTTTAAGTGATAATAAGCTAAAAGATCTTTATGTAAATATAAGAAGTTTTTCTAAAGATATCATATGTTCAATAAATCAAAAATTAATTAACGACTATGATATGATAAGTTGTATAATAGGCAGTTATTGTAATACAAAATACTATAATCGTACAATAAATGTAAATAATAACAATAGAAAATATACAGTAACCATAAACTTCATTAATAAATGTATAGATAACATAAATATAGCCGGACTTTTAAATAATTCTAAAAGTAAAGAAATAATAGGATCAGATTTAAGTAAATATATTCCTAAAATAAGGTATAAGTTGTTACCGCCATTAGGACGAAAAAATTGTGATTATAATAAAGAATTAAAATCAATATGCAACGATAATATTAGAAACATAATGGAAACATAATGCAATTGTAAAAGTCTTAGTTTTGATAAAATAAATGAACATATATGTACCCATAATCTAGAATTAATTGAAAATTGTGAATTAAGAAAGCTGCTATCAAAAGGGTATAAATATAGATTAAATAATAACAACGACAAAAATACAATTTACAATTCGTTATATTATAACTTAAATGATTACTTTAGTAAGCTGATTAATAGTGAAAGCTCGAATATATCTAAGATAAATATTAGGAAAGATTATATATTTGATAAAATTAAAAATAAAATGAAAATAACAAACAATTATAAAAGGAAAGATAAAATTAATAAAGATATGTATAAAGAACTTACTAAATTAAAGGATAACTATATAATAACAACTATTGATAAAGCTAGTAATAACTTTGTCTTCATATGCAAAAAGCTTTATTATGATATACTAATGAAAGAGGTTAATTCTAATGATTTAAATGTAAATCCAACATATGAACGTAGTGAGTTGAGTTTAGAAACAATTATTACAAGTCACTGTTCTATAATGGATAAAAAGGGTATAAAGGTTGAATCAGATAATAAAACTATACCTATATTATATTGGAATCCAAAATTACATAAAAATCCAATAAAACCTAGGTTCATATGTAGTGCGTTTAAATGTACATTAAAACCACTTTCTGTCTATATGAATAAAATACTTAAAGTAATTAAGGCACACTTCAAAAAATATTGTAGGGTAATCGAAATTAATACTGGTATTAAACACTATTTCAGTATTAATTCTACAAAAGAATTTTCAGAACAGACAAAATGAATAAATTTTCAAAATATAAATACATACGATTTTAGTACACTTTATACAAATCTAGATTTAATAGATATTAAAGAAGCCTTAGTAAAATTAATTAATCTTATATTCGGAAATGATATACATATATATGTTATAATAATTATAACGCCTATCTAACAAAAATTAAACCATCAAATAAATATAAATATATGGATAAAATTGAATTAATAGAATCCTTAAATATTTTGATAAATCAAAATTATTTAAAAGTAGGGACAACTATATTTAGACAAGTAAAATGTGTTTCAATGTGTGGTAATAGTAGCCCAATTATATCTGACTTGTTTTTAAGCTTTATAGAATATGAATTTGTTCATAACTTTGTAAAAACTAAATCTAAACAATATAAATATATGAAATATATGTTTCGTATATTTCATATATTTGCTTTCATATATATGAAATATATGAAAGCAATAGTCAACAAATCAGTCAATAGTAAACAAATCAGTCAATAGTTTAACCCATAATCTTCAGACTTGCCTTTATAGTCTTCGTATATTCACTTCGTCTTCACGTCCTCAGGTACAAGGGAATCTGAGTCCCTCAGCCGATCCAACACGCCGCCTCCAACTATATCACCAGGGGTCTTTCATCCCCCGCCAGAAGAATCCAATCGAGACGAACTATGCTTGTTAAACGAGATACAAAGAGCTTAATAAACCTTAGTCTTTGCTCTGGGGGACGTCCTCTTGAAAAGAAGACTCATCCCGAGATAGCCCAAATGCCCCAAAAACGCACTTGGGTTTTCCCATTCAATTTCAGATGTTGAGCCCGTTTCAGGGCCCACCTAGCTTTCTTCAGGATACGTTTGAGTCTATCCAGGTCAACTTTTGCCGACCAGTTCACCGTAATGGTGAACCCCAGGTATTTTACTCGACTTGTGAAGGAAGGGATTGGTTTAGAGGCAAATATGGAGGAGAGCGCAGGGAGCGCTAATCTCTTAAGTTTTTGCTCGGTAGCAGGGGAGCCATGAAAAACTATTACCTGCGATTTTGCGGTGTTTAAAATAATATTGGATTGGGGTAGCTGGTATTTTAGTCTTAAAAAGAAACGGATAATGTCTGAGACTACGTCTTTACACCTGTGTCCAGTGAACAGGGATGTGGTGTCATCAGCGTACATCACTAGACGTTGTTAGCGTTTAAATATTTTAAAGAGGTTAATAGAGGCAGAAAGGTATAAGATAGGGGAGGGAGGGTAACCTTGAGGCACACCCGTAATTGGCTAGAACTGACGCGCATCATGGTCGTCTTCATAGTAAAATTGCTTGGTGTACAGCAGAATTTCCACCCTGTTCACAATTCTCGCAGGCAACCCGAGGGACCTGAGAGAAGAGATCACAAAGGGAATGGAGATGCGGTCAAATAAAGCAGAGAAGTCAAGGAAAACATCCACAACTAGACGATGGCTATTAACCCGACAAAACTGCTACACTTCACCAACTGCTGAATGGACCGATCGACCTTTAACGAACATATGAAAACCTGGGGGATTAAATTACGCCTACTTAAATGGTCGCAGATTTTACGCGCAAGCGCTTTTTTGTAAATCAACACGAGGGCATTTTGAATCGAAATGGGTCGCAGATCTTTAGGGCATGAGACAGGATGTTTCTTAGGTATAAAAACGCGTTTACTAATGTTGATGCCTGTTGCATCGGATGGTGAGGCTAAAGTCATTGTAATGGCCACCTCTCTTCTCTGATCAGCTGTCAAAAGCTGACAGAACCGAGAAAG
This sequence comes from Pomphorhynchus laevis, assembly GCA_012934845.2. Classification (NCBI taxonomy): domain Eukaryota; kingdom Metazoa; phylum Acanthocephala; class Palaeacanthocephala; order Echinorhynchida; family Pomphorhynchidae; genus Pomphorhynchus; species Pomphorhynchus laevis. Next base: position 76,152 of record WNNJ02002367.1, read on the forward strand.
CAGAGCAACGGATTTGGAGGTGCCCGGGAGTAGACCCCAGGAGTTAAGGATATCCGTAACAGATAGATCCCTACTCCTGAAGTTACCCCAAGGCTGGATTGGTTGATGTGATTGCGTGGCTCCATAGTTATGTAGGGTTAGTGACTCCTCAAAAACTTTGTCAAGGCCTACATTATCAATCCAACACAATGCCCTATCCTTCCAAAAATCTAGTGATCCAGTATTCATTCAAGAGGATTTGTTTGGCGAAAGCAGAGAGATTAGGGAGGTTCAGTAATTTTGCTAGGACCTTGAGTTTCGTCGGAGTTGGATTGTATATACGACCTTTATAGGTAGTCGATAGAATCCCGAAAGCTTGCGAAAAGAGGTAGGTATTAAATTCGGTCAGACTCTCCTTTTCTTATTCTGGGAAAGAGTTGGATAGCCGGCTTAAAGAAGGCCACTCTGATCGGATCAAAGTAAAACCTTATTCGAAGCAACGTATACTCCTCAATCCTCCAACGAATAAGGTCATGAGAGGTGGACAATTGCTGATGCGACTGCTCCGTACAAAGGGGTTTAAACAACCACCTCGAGTGAAGCAGTAAAATGTCGAGGATAGAATTTGTTGATGTGCAATGAAAGGTACGGGATGGGGGTGTGTGAACAAGATAACCGTTCCTAGCTCTGCGACGTGCTGCACTAATTTAACGTCTAGTCCTGTCGTTAAAATCCCCAAGTATCATGTCATATCCGCTATCAATAATACTATCAGTAGGTCACGGTTCTTGTGAATCTCCCCTGGACGGATGTAGACATTGGCTAGACTATGGCGTTTACCGTTCTTACAGAGTGAAACTACTAATCAAGACATGGCTGGACATGATTAGTTTAATAGGAGTAAGGATCTTAAGGAGCACTTAACTAAGGTCAAAAGTCCTTGAGATGAAGAGGAGTTAGGTGGGGTTATGTACAGAGTAAAGTGGGAACAAATTTGCTTTGGAATAAATCGAGTTATGTCCTGGGGGAGTCGGATTGACCGCGTCTTCTGAACGACTATAACATCTACATCTCTACCGGATAGAAGTCTAAGGGCAGAAGCACCTCCCGAATTCCACTGAAGGATATTCAGTGAAAAAGGCTCACGAGTAATCTGCATTGTGATGGATAAGTTGGATGTGGGATTGCTTACCTAGACAGAGCTAGATGCAGGAAGGTTCTCCTTCCCGCCACTAGCACCATCCATGGTAGGTACTTGCCCATGGACAGTATCTTCATTTCCCCAATTCTTCTTCCCTTTGAGCATCTTCCCAATTTTGATTTTGGGATCGCATGTGCCGAAGCATTCCTCTTCTTGGATACGGAAACATCAGTAGATGCAGGGACGACCGGATTAGCACATAAGACTGATAGAACTGATATAACTAGGTCCTCCATCTTTTTTATTGCCAAGTCAACCCGCATATCTACTACCCGTAATAGATCACTATCGGCCATTCTTGAGGCTGAGTGAGCGAAGGATTCTGTAGTCTTTGCTCGCGCCGTCTTGATGAACTTGCTCTGATAGCTTTTGAAGTGAGAACACTTCCTGGCTCAGGCAGGATGGCACCCACACAGTTTGAGCAGGTTGGGAAGTCAGACATTTCCCGCCGGACTTTATGGCCGGACAGGTGGATGAGCCACAAAGACCACAAGTCATGGGCTTGCAGCAGCTGGAGGACCAGTGCCCCCATGTATGGCACTTGTTGCAATGTGGAAAGGTGAATTCCTCAGTACTACTCATCGTGAAACCAAGATCATACCCTAGAAAAGGGTTGCAGGCCGTTTCGGACATGATTTCTGCATGCTCTATGGGGACGGAGCAAAAGCCAATGGCTAGAGGGAATCCGCTCTTCCCATTACAGTGCGGAGATTCGTAATATTGAATGTTTTTTGTAGAATTTCAATATATTTATCCTCAAGATGATATGGAAGACGAAATCTTCAAGAATGCAAATAACGGTTTTAACTGGATTAAGCCAAAATCCAAAAGCGAGGACTCGAAGAAGTGAATATAACTTTTTAATATATTTGACGTTGAGAACGATAACCTAATTTCTGTTTCATAAAATTTTAGTTTTAAATAACACTGTTTTTATATTTTTCTGCGAATGGCCAAAGAAAGGTACTAAATAGATTTCGCATCACTATCGGCTTTAGTAACTTTATAATCGCCAGGTTTTTTTAGTTTCGGGATGGGAGGGAGTACCTCCACATCCTCCGTATGAAATGAAATGTTACTAACCTTCGGGTTTGTTAGTTTATTACTAGAAGTTACCTTTAAATCGTCCAAATTGCTTAAATTTTGATCCATTATTGCAGGAAAATTTTTTTTCGATTTTCTTTGAAGCACCGATAGCAACTTCTGCGTACATTATACACTTATTTTTGAGGCTGAAAATACAGACAATATGCTAACGTTAAATTCGTTATACGAGCATTTGTTATATTCAAATACGTTATACGCGCAATTTTTGACTTTTCACATTCCCGACGTATCGAATCAGTGTGCAAAACGGTGCTTCACGCTTACAAGAAATTTTCATAGTCGCTGAAGGCGACTGAAAATGTTTAAAAGAGACTATCAAGGCTTTTTAAGCCGAGTTATGAAATTGCTTAGTTAAACTAAGCAATTCCATAACTAAAATGTCTTATAATAATTATTATACTTATAATATTATTAATTACTAATAATAAGTGGTTGCACATAACCGTGCAACCACTTGTGCTGACGAGTACTGATAATACTAACAGTACTAACAGTACTGATAATGGAAATCTAGAGCGGTCCTTTTTGAACATCTGTATCTATAACTGTCATGCTCCTTCCTATATCTCAGGTCCTACTGCTAGCTATAATTAACACCGTTCAAGGAAACTAGCAAAATATTCCGAACGAGTAACCAGGATTGAACGAGCTGTATTATATCCTTTCGTACTAACAACGAGTGGAGGAATTGGAATGGATGCCAATCAAGTCCTTAAAAAAATATCTCGCAAGATAGCCAATAAAAACAATATTAATTACGCGACCTGCGTAAACCAAATTCGAACAAAGATTGTCGTCGCAATAGCCAAGAGTTCGTCGTTTTGTCTACGACGACGTGGCGCTATGAAGCAGTGTGAGGATACAACTTCACAATAAAAGACTTAAAAATGAATGAACAATTTTGTAAAAATATGTAGAGGACCCAGTAACTGAAAATGTATTGTTATAAAAAATTATTTTATTAAAAAAATAAAAAATATTATTAATTACTTATATTATTTATTTTATTATTTATTTAATAATTTTTTCATAACAATATTTATTAGAATAATTTTACAAATGTGTAGGTTCCTTCAAATATGCCTTAACCGAGTTTTTTCATAACATTTCTATTAGTTTGGGGAATCATTGAGTGGATTCGCTTGACTGTTGAGGTTTTTAATGGATGCTCGTCAAATCGCCAAAGATACACATTTTGCGAGGATGAATGAGATGTTGCTTCTAAGGTGAGAGATTCATTTGTGATAGGGTGAATTGTGTTAAATTTTGATCGCATACTATTATTAGTCGCATATTATTTTTTAATTTAATTTTTTATTAGATTTTTTTAATTCGAACAAAGATTGTCGTGAGTCAAGAATATTTTATTGGCGATGAGTTTGTTGTTTCCATGCAGTCCATTCTGGATCTTGGTATAATTGTTCAAAACAATCTGAAAACACGTGCTTACACTGATAGGATTTGTAACGCAGCAAGAAGAATTACCTATATTGTCAAAAATTGCTTTAAAGATTTATCTCCCGTTTGTGTTGTGCGTTTATATAATGCTCTTATAATACCGATATTAGAATATGTGTCGCCAGTAGTGTTTCCGTGTACGCGTACAGAACTTGATCAATTAGAGCGCATACTTCGACGGTTTACGAAATTATGTCCTCAGGTACGATATCTTCCCTATGAGGCACGAATAAAAAGTTTGAATATGCCGACAGTGCGTGAAAGGTTCCTTCTTTTCGACCTTCTAGCTATGTATCGACTAGTTAATAAAGATGAAAATTTTCCAGCAAATAGAGTTGAACTCAATGAACGGGATGGACGTAGAGGGCACTCGTAAATACTAGTAGTACATGAGCACGGAAAATACCCTCGTCATTTCCGACTGTCTCATCGAGCGGTGAATATTTGGAATCGTCTTCCAGTTGATGTCGTTGCAGTGCATACAATCAATGAATTTAAATTCAATATAAAGAACTGGATTCGAAATGAGAACGAATGGTGGTTGCTGCAGTACCCATGGTTCTGATATATATACTGAACGATTTTTTTGATTTTTTTCTTGTATTTATTTGTTTTTTATGTGAGCGGTCAAAACAGCCTTATGGCTATGACCTGTATTAATAATAATAGATTTTACAATTAGAATGGTTACTCGCAAATGGGTCCTTTAATTAATTAATTTATTTATTCAATCAGATCAATGTGGATGATAAATTCCGCAAGGACGATGAATTGCAGAACTTGGAGCGCTGATTTTAGCACGAACACATTTTTGCGAGAAGCACACCGATGCGAGATCGTAGTTTTCGAATTTCATCCGCGTACAAAGTTTGGTGTTTCCTAGCCGTTTCACCTGCTATCTTTTGGAACAGTGTTTCGCATTCCTTGCCGTTTCCACCGTCGCATATTAGTAAAAAATAATTTTTTATATATAATTTATTATCAATAATTTACAGAAAAAAAGGGTTCCCGCAAATGAGCCCATACATAACTTTATAATTTTGAAATTGTCAGATGTTATAATTAATAACAATAACTATAATAATAACAATATTTTATAAAAATAGTCGCATTCTTGGGCTTGACACATGCAATACAAGCAAAAAGGACCTTTATCACACGGATTATCCAGTGCGATCACGAGATGTTGCGAGGTGTATCCGAAACCTTATAGAGTGTTTTTCTCAATAAAAATTACTCGATAGCAGATCTAAAACAGACGGAAAACGATCCTGATATCTCCAAAAATGGGCGGGTTTGGAATATCTGATCCGGCAATAACCGTCCTAGCAGACTACGAATCCTCAAAGACAATCAGTGGCACATAAAACTCCATTTAATCGGACAAGCGTTGAGAAACTTACAGTCAAAGACGATCGGTCAAATTACTGCGCGACGTAAAAACATACATCATCATAGGCTGTCAGAGGCACTTTACCTTATGAACACCATGTCTTTTGTTTGGACTTGACCAACACGACTTGTGCTCGCCATGACAAATTGCTTGCCTTGATGATATTGTTCTGTAAAAGTCTCTCTATCTCTGTTAAAATAAATGTTTGGTCTTCGGAGTTTCGTCTACGGGTAGGGATCGCAATCGGACGTATATCACTAGTTAAATGTGAAAATAATGAAGTGATTCGATCTTCATTACTTAATTTACTTCAAGTTGAGGTTCTTTTCCATTTAACTTCATAGTTATGGCAGAATAAAGATTCATGAATGGCATTCCGAGTATCACGTCTGCAACCAAGATTGTGAGGACGAACAAACGAATGTCATATAGCACCTGTCGTTAAAACAAACTGTGCAAGATACCATGTTTTTCAATGGGCATTTGTGCATTGACGAGACCATACTGACTTTTAGGTTCGACGATTGCTCGATAAGCTGGCACGTCTTAACCACTTCACTTCGGATTATTTTAGATAGTTGATACTGATCCATTATTATAAATAATTATTGGAGCTGTATCAAAGGAAATAAGAAATTACTTTTGATATTTCGTTAACTACTTTTAGCATCTTCGGAAAATTACAGTTTTTTTAATGTGCATGCATATATAAAAAAAGTTCAAAACAATCGCCGCAATTTGCTTTGGGCAGGTGCTACTGTTGTTAGCGATAACCAGCTGCTTTCACTGTTGTTTGAATTTCTAACACGATTTCGTCAAGTTTTAAAGGTACACAAAACGTAATGAAAAAGGATGATTCAAAATAGTTTTGATGTTTAGTGAATAGTTTAGTTTTTTATTTTTATATGTCGTCGTTAGTAGAACATCAAATGATAATTTAAAAAGCATCCGTTTATTACCAAAATTTAAATATTGTCTCGTGGAATACCAATCCTAATACCAATACATTGTCAATACCAATACATTGGTATTGGTAAACTATGTTTCCCAATACCAAAAGATTTTTTCAAACCAAAAAAACAGTAAATACTTCAAATATTGTTTTGTATAATAGTAAAATACCGAAGTTACTCAAAATTTTGAAAAGAAACCCAAACATGATAATTATGGAGTTGTTTATAAAATTTATTGTTTAGAATTCGATAAAATATATGTGGGTCAAACAGGCCAACCATTAGAGACTAGATTAAAACAACACAAATACACACTAAAAAAGGGCCTAAGTAGCGCTATTGTAGACCATAGTTTTAATTTAGATCACACTATTGACTATAATAATACTGTTGTTTTAGCAAAAGAAACCAATTGTTTAAATAGAATAATTCATGATGCTTACTACATTCATAAAAACTCGAATATTATTATGTCGAATAATAAACATGACGCATCGTTAAATACCTTGTAAATATGTTGTAAATGATTCTTTTGTTTAAATCATCCTTTCTATATTATTTTTACTTTATTTAATTTTTCTAGTACTTTTAATTATTATTTTTATACTTTTCTAATGTTTTCAAATTATTTATTTTGAATGAAAATATTATGGTTATTATTTTTATTGTTTAAATTATTCTTTTTCATTACGTTTTGTGTACCTTTAAAACTTGACGAAATCGTATTAGAAATTCAAACAACAGTAAAAGCAGTTGGTTATCGCTAACAACAGCAGCACATGCCCAAAGCAAATTACGGCGATTGTTTTGAAGTTTTTTATATAAGCATGTACATTTTAAAAAAACATTGCAATTTTCTGAAGATGCTAACAGAAGTTAGCGAAATATCAAAAGTAATTTCATCTTTCCTTTGATCCAGCTCTAATAATTACTTCGGATTATATTAATACACTTCTACTGTCTAATAATGTATGACAAGCTCGACCATTAATTATTATTTCGTATACTCTTGGCTTAGCTAATCTTTATATATTATTATTAATGTTTCAACAGCACATAAAAGCATGGCTTAATTGGCTGGTTCACTGCAGAAAAAAAGAAAATATAATAAAAGTATCACAAATACGGAAAAGCAGCTTCCCCATGGCATCCTCCATCCGTAATTTCTTTTTGAATTCGTTGATATTGCTACTGCACACTGTTGACTCTCCAAGCCTATTCCACAGAGATACAACTCGCCGATCAAATTGGACAGCTCGTGATTTTCTTATCCTTTCACGTCGCAGGGTTAAACCATGGCCTCGGAGGATATTGGATGAGCGCAAATGAAGACAATCTCGAAGTGGATGATCCAAATCATTAAGAATTTGCCAGACCATACTCATATCGATGTACCGGCGGGTCCACGTGACAGTCTCAAGTCTAAGTGCTTTTAATCGATCAGGGTACGACAAAAATTTCAGTTGCGGTGCTAGCTTGGTAGCTCTATGAAGTACCCTCTCTGTACTAATATGTTCTTTTGAATTTTGGGGATACACACACGGCGAAGCATATAGAAGACGGCTCAACACATAAGCAAAGATTAGCGGACGTAGGGCAAATTGATTGAGTGCAATGAAAGTGCGTCGAAGTTGACCGATTATTTCCAACGCATTTGAACAAGCATGTTCAGTATGTGTGACGGTACTTAAATCACTGTTTATCCACACTCCCAAGTCCTTATATTTGCTCACTCGTTCTATATCACTGCTTTAAAAGCTATAATTAACTAAAGATTGAGCATTTCCGCCACGAACACGTAAATGTTTGCATTTTGATATATTTACAATCAACCTATTGAGCAGAGCCCAATTTTCGACTTCATCGATATCCCAATGCAGTTTAATTATATCATATTGGATTCGATATCATATATCATGTTGGATTCGATAGATAAAGTTGTAGATATAAGGCCCGACGATATTGAATGTTTTGACCGATAGACCTTCGCAAAGTGACCATGTATCGTACATCACGAGCTGGGCAATTAGAACGTGAATGTTTCGAATGCCCACAAAAAAAAATAGCATTTTTGATAATTTTGGATTGCAGCACAACTACTGTCTGATTCACAATCATCAGATGGTAATTGATCAACATTTACAGTGTTCTGATTCACTATCATCAGTTGGTAATTGAGCGTCGACTATATTAATTAAAGGTATCTTATCTGTTATTTGATACCGCGATTTACTGAGATCTTTGAAATATGATGCCTGCTGATGAGCAGACTCGATCACACGTGCAAGTTTATGCGCGTCGTCTTTGTTTAGAACTTGATTCTTTAATAATCGCTCACGAATACTTTGTGGAGCGATTCCTGCCACAAACGTATCACGCAAAAAAAAGCCATCAGTTCTTCTACTAATGTAGCTTTGAATGTGACTAGATTACCCAGCGATTCTAGACGAATTTTCTCCTCGACATACTACTGCTACATGGGCAGTGGCTGTTAAAGCCCTTCTGTATTGAGCAGTCGCGCCAACAGTGCTCCACCTCGCTCTATCTACTTAGTTGGAGGTTAGAGGACGATATGTTGATAAGGAGGCGATTCCATTTTGATCCAATCAGAGTGGTCGTCTTCCAGGCAACTATCCGACTTGACCCTGTTGTAGGAAATGCGATTCTTACCCAATTCGATTTCTACCTCTCATCGCAAGCTACCGAGATCCTTTCGAATACCTACAAAGGTCGCATTTTCAATCCTACTCTAACAAAACTCAAGGTCCTAGCAAAAATGCTACACCTTCCCAATCTATCTGTTTTCGTCAGACATGCCCTCTCGAAAGAATATTGGAGTTCTAGATATAGGTTCCAGCTAATTAGAGATAGGGCGAGCAGTGCTCGCCTTAACTCTTCTCAATTTTTCTTTTAGAAGGAGAAGTATATCTGCTGGAAGGAGATGATATTGGGTTAAATTAGAAGTATAGGCCTTGATAAAGTTTTGTATGAGTCACTCTCCCTACACAACTTTAGAGCCACTCAATCTCCCCAACCAATCATGCCTTGTGTTGACTTCAAAAGTAGGGACTTATATGTTACTGATATCCTAAACTCCTGGGGCCACTTCCGTGCGCCTCTAAATTCCAGGCTACACTCTTTACTTAGGTATTTCAGTCAGTAAGAGACAGGAGGTCGCCATTACGCTGCTAATAGCCTCCCCCTCCGGTGATTCTGGCGTCAACATTAGCCGGAAAATATTTTTATCTAAAAATAAATCGATTTTATGCCCTAAAGACCTGAGGCCTATTTCGATTCAAAACTCCCTCATCTCCATCTACGAAAAAGCGCTTATGCATAGAATCCGCATCCATCTAACTAAACATAAGTTAATCCCTCGGTCCATTCAGCCATTGGTGAAGTGCATCGGTATTGTTTCGAAATTGTCGGCTGGATCAAACTTGAATAGGTTCAAAAGTGTTTTTAAGAGTATTAGATGGGCTATGAAACGGGCACATCATATGTCATTTAGAGAAAATGTTCAGGTGCGCTTATTGTTCACTGGGCAATCTTGGCATTAGTCTTCGTTTCTAGAGAACGGTCCCCTGAAGAAAGACTAATGTTTCGCAAGCTCATCATCTCGAGATTACCTACTGTTGTCCGCCTCTAATGTACTCTCAGGTTTGTGAGATACCCTTAATGGCTTAGACGGAGGGCGGTGCACTTGTGTAAGCTTAAAAGATCTGATCACCCTGGTCAGTTTCAATAAAGACTTAGAGACTATTGACTTGAACTCTTTCATTTTGTGTTTTTCTGTCTCACTCTATTATTAGTTGCAGGCCTTTTTTAGTAAGCAATCCATTATTATTGAATCTAACTAAGGCAGATCGACAATTTCAAGGACCCGTTCATTTAAATTGATCGTTGTTGTGCACACTCATTTGCGCCACGTGTGAACTTCAGATGGCACATGAACAATTTCTTTACGAGGTTTCATCGTTTACAGCTTAGGGTTACAAGGCTTACAACGTTTTACAGCTTCCAGAGATATAAATTCTCCAACACTACCTGTGCTAATTTAGTCTTTGAGTTTAACGTCATTTATTTCATCTGACACGATAACTTTATCTAATTTCACATAATTACAAAGGATGTTAGGAAGATCCATATTATTCATTTTGACACTTGCAAAATGCCCTTGCTTTCCACAATTATGACTAAAATTAAATGCCGATGGACTGATGATCTGAACTGATATGTTCTACTGACAAGTTATTATTCACTTTTTATTCCGGAATATTAAAATGTATAAAATTTAAAATATACATTAAATATTTTCTGTTAGTTCAAGTTTTGTACCAAGATTATATTAAGTATATTTATCACTTCAATCCTCTTATTTAATTTAATTAAAGATAAGTCGAAATTAATTCAAGTAAAAGTTTTGCTGCAATTACTGTAGTTAACATTTCCTTCGCTTCTCTAAGCAAAGCAATTTTTTCTATCTGTAATTTGATTAGAAAGAACTTGAACTAATGAACTTGTTCAAGTTCATTTTTTCCAAAGCTATTTGGAAAAATAATTATGAAAACGACTGTACTTTATGTACGAATTCATTGTCAGATAGCTTCCTATTTAAAATTTCATATAAGCAATTCTTGTATCACATCAAGTTAGGCGTTCAAGTGCTAAAACACTACAAATATGTTTTACTAAAATATTATTTAAAATTTATTTTTAATAATCACAAAGAAATTTAATAATAAATACTAAACCCACAATCTTTCATATAGTAGCACATTCTTTCATATATTTGTTTTTTCATATAGTAGCACTGCTTTCTTCCGCGTATTTCATAATTTTATTATTTCTATAATTTTATTCTCACCAACACGAAACAGGTTAAATTCAACACGAAAGTAATTATAATCGATAAATATATTACATAAAAATACGATAATATATTGTAATGTATAGTTTAATGGACATTTATCTAGTTAATTTATAACGATATCAACAGATGAAGCCGGTCTTTGTTATAGTAAAAATGCATTAATCTAGTTATAAATACTAACCCATAATCTTCTTCCATTTCGATTGTATAGCTTTATTGGAACAACGAAGAAAATAATTTTCCTTTATTAGAAAAAATTCAATATTTTTTGATATCTTCTGCTATCATGATCGGGATTACAATAAAATGTTCACACAAGTTCGATTTTTAGCAGTTATGCAAAAGTATATTTTGCAATTACATTTATGCAAAAGTATGTTTTGCAATTACATTTATGCAAAAGTATATTTTGCATGTGTATTTATGCTAAAGTACAAGTACTTGAGCACAAGAACATTTGATTGTAATCCTGTTGATGATAGCAAGAACTAAACAAAGGAAAATTATTTTCTTCGTTCTTCCAATAAAACTATTCAAAATTTGAATTTTTGTTTTGAATTTATTATATTTATTTCTTAAATACTACTAAACTGTCTATATTATTATATTTTTGCTTAATTCCGTATTTGATATTTTCTCATTGTACGATTTAAACACATTAAGTTAAATGTTGAAATGTTTTCGCAATGGAAATATTTATATTAGGATATTTCATAAAAGTATATTTTTTAAAAATTGCATAACAAATTAAAGTTTCAATATTTTTGAAAATAATTTCAATTGCTATTATTTAATGTTGGCTGATGATCCCTCGACTCTTCTGTTTTATCCACAATTAGATTGAGAAATAGTAATTATATTTTGATAATTATGTTTTGAGTAACAAATTTTTTAATTTTAAGTGGATATATAAGTGAAAACTCAAATAATTGAAAATTTAATGACTGTTTTATCATGCAAGCTGCATTAATCGTATCGATAAGCCAACCGCAGTACGCTACGTTTCAGTATTGATGGACCTCATTAAGTACTAACCAAATCCCTGCATTTCACGTTTCGTTCCGTTTAATGTTAGCTCATGATCACTCGACTCGTCTGCTTTATTGACAATTAGATTGAATGATAGACTTTCGTCTTACATTTTGCAAATTAAATTCATATTTAATCAATTAAATTGAATTTTTTATTGATTTTTTAAATTGAATTTTTACTCTAATTGATACATATCAAAAAGATATTGTTCAAAATTGATTAATACATTGACCTCTATTTCTTATTCGAATACATCGTATATTATTTATTAATAAATTTAAAAATATTGATTTTTATTTAAAATTTAAATTACAAATCCTATCGTTATATAAATATAACTTGTATAGCATCTCATATAATCATTTATTATTTATAATTATCTATCTTTATTTTTGATTTATATATTGTATAAGATGCGTAGACTCAGTTATCTGATTTGTTCTCTGACAAGTTATTATTGACCTATAGATTTTGCTTTCCCAGTAACATAACCTCTGTCAGAAATACAGCAACTATGTATTTTTGGTACGACATTATTATTTAACATTATTTTTATGATCTGATCTGATTGTATATTGTTTTATATACTTTATTTGGTAATTTTGTCAGTATAATTAAACCGTTGTTCTTCAATGATTTGTGGTAGCTGTCTTTGGTCTGTAACGCTGAAGTTTTACGATGTTAAAAGAGAAATAGATTATTAAGTGGCCTAATATTAGGCATTTAAGCTATGACAACAACGTAACTTTTAAATATATATATATTAACATTTTCTAATAGCCCTGACAGGAGATCCACTTATAATAAGTTTCTTCTCATCATGCCTCTATTTATCGTTAGCCTCTATTAATAAAATGTTGGAATAATCAAGCATCGATATTTTTAGTAAAGAAAATCTCAACATGTCTGGTTAACCGAATACGGATAAAACGAATAATAAAAGTATGAATTAAATGCTCGCTTTCCTAGCAATATGAAAAATATATGTCATACACAAGCAAGATTACTGTGATAATTATTAGAAATTTGTATCGAATGTTTGCAACCTTGCAACATAGGCCTATCATTAAAGAATGACGAGACGGACTCAGGAGCTAACCAAGGAGATCGACCACTTCTGGCTGGAATACAAAATATTGCTTCTGACAATAACATATTACTCATATATTTGTAGTAGTATGTCCGTTCTGCATCTCTCGTAACGTTTAGTGCATCTAAAGTTGCTTCAATATTCCCTTCACTTCGCATAAAGTACTGTTCGATTACCCATTTTCCACTTTCTAGATTTGGTTTAATATTCTGTAATTGTAGGAAACGCTTATTCTTCGAACATATATGCTCAGCTCGTTGGATCCATCGTGGAATTATTTTACCGGTTAGAAGCCATACAATGTCATGGACAAAGCTGTTACAATTTCTAGTCAGTAACCTGTATTGGCATCCGTTATATCTTGATCTGCTTAGCTGATCGATTAACCATTGTATCTGATATTTCCATAGATGAGTAGATCCTATCAAGATTTCTTTCTTTAATTTTGCCTTAATTAATTGCAGATCAATTGACAGTGGTCGATCACTCAGTGATCTTTCGACAACTCCGGACACTTGAAAGGGATGGGCGTAGAAGCACCACTCTGAATTATAGACAACGAGGGTACAATGATGAATATCAACAGCTCCACATGTGAATAAATTAGATATTGTTCTAATGAATCTATGAGCATCGAGAACATAAACACGAACATAAACGTCAACAGCACGCATCTTCTTGATTAAAATAACTTTACATGAGGAAAATAACGAACAAGATTATTGAATGAATTTGTATAAATTGACATTTGGCGCTTTTTAATCTTAACCTAGATTCACTTTTTCAATTTGTAATTTGTATTTTACAAAAGGTAGAGTTCTAACCGACTGGAAACTACATATTTACTTGTTTACTCATCCTATTAATTAATACCTTTTAAAAACTATAAGTAGATATCAATTTGACTTTTGTTCGCAGTGTCTTATTCGAATGTTATAGATATACATTTTTAATTAAACCCGTAATATTTTTAGTTTACATTTTAAGAAGGAAGAAGGCAATTGATCTACTATGTTATTGTTTTTGTTTGAATTTTGACATCTGCAAACTTCATGTGTTGTATCTTATTTATCCAGCTTCTTCGCTGCAGCCTTAATAACAATAAAATATAGCTTATTTAAATAATAAAAATTGACATGTTTGATCAAAATATTATATAAAAATATTATATTATTTAATATTATAATATTTATAAACATAAACGCATCGCAATCCTTACAAATAGATTTATGAAAGCAATGTTGTTTTAAATGAAGATTAATCTTATAAAGTGTATTACTATTACTTTCCTTTGTTAGTTGAAATTTCATAATCAATAAATTAATTTTGAGAAATTAAAAATTAATTTTGATTAATCAATTTAATTTTAATTGATTTTTTTATTTTTCACACATGTATGATCTGTGAATATATAGATCATAAACAGCATTATGCAAGCCTAGAAAAGGAAACAAGTTTCTTGCAGAAACAATTTACATAGAAACACTCGTTTGTCTAAATTGCGAAGTTTGGTTGATTAATAAATATCTAAATTTGATACATGTTTAGTTATGCTATGACTTATACACTCTTTTAATTCCTAATGTACGGTTATTCATTAAATCTTATATTAAGCAATGTTTATCACTCTATAACTTTTAAAATAAAATTTGATCCAAACTTGATTATTATCAAATTATATAATTTGATAATTGATTAATTTTTTTATAATTTGATACTCATTGTGTTTTTGATTTATTCTTTAGTATGTACAAACCTTATGCTGAAATACATTTCAAGTGATTTAAAAATTGTTTTTATCAAGAATTAGACTATCAAAATAAAGTTATTATTTTATTGAATATAAGTTATTTTCTATACATTTCTTCGATATAAGTCAATTATTACCGTTCTTATAGCATGCACAGTGATAATACTTGAATATATTTATTTTCTATTAATTAATTTATTTTGATATTTATTTTTCTTTTTATATCTATATATTTTTTCCAATTCATAATTTATCTAAATGAAATTAACTCAGGTATTTCTTATGTGAACATGAAAGTAAATATCTGTTTATGTTTTCATAAATATAATTAGATATTAAATAATTATTAGAGAAAAAGAAAGGAGGAAAATGTTATTGATATTTCGCTAACCTCTGTTAGCATGTAAAGAAAATTACAATTTGATAAAGAGTTATTGGAGCTGGATCAAAGAAAAGAAGAAAATTTTATTTGATATTGAACAATTACACTTTTTAATTATTGGAGCTGGATCAAAGGAAAGAATAAATTATTTTTAATATTTCGCAAACCCCTATTAGCATCTTCAAAAATTACCTGTAGATGATTACCTTGTAATTTTCTGAAGATGCTAACAGAGGTTAGCGAAATATTAAATAAAAGTTTTCTCCTTTTTTGAAAGTTACCTGAGGTAATTTTCAAAATTACATCAGTTAATTAGCATCTTCAGAAAATTACCTTAATTTTCTAATTGAAAATTACCTGAAGTAATTTTCTGAAGATGCTAACAGAAGTTAGCGAAATATCAAATAAAATTTTCCTTCTTTCTTTGATCCAGCTCCAATAATTCTTTATCAAATTGTAATTTTATGAAGATGCTAATAGAAGTTAACGAAATATCAAATAAAATTTTCCTTCTTTCTTTGATCCAGCCTCAATAATTCATTATCAAATTGTAATTTTCTGAAGATACTAACAGAAGTTAGCGAAATATCAAATAAAATTTTCCTTCTTTCTTTGATCCAGCTCCAATAATTCTTTATCAAATTGTAATTTTCTGAAGATGCTAACAGAGATTAGCGAAATATCAATAAAATTTTCTTTCTTTCTTTTATCCAGCTTCAATAAGTCTTTATCAAATTGTAATTATCTGAAGATGCTAACAGAAGTTAGCGAAATATCATATAAAATTTTCCTTATTTCTTTGATCCAGCTCCAATGAGTCTTTGTCAAATTGTGATTTTCTGAAGATGCTAAGAGAGGGTAGCGAAATATCAAATAAAATTTCCCTTATTTCTTTGATGCAGCATTAATAATTCTTTATCAAATTGTAATTTTCTAAAGATGCTAACAGAGGTTAGCGATATATCAAATAAAATTTCCCTCTTTTTTGATCCAAAATAATAACAAAATTAATTGTAATTTTCTGAAGATGTTAACAGTAGTTAACGAAATATCAAAAGTAATTTCTTATTTCCTTTGATCCAGCTCCAATAATTATTTATCAATAATGGATCAGTATCAACTTTTACTATAAATAATTACTACTTTTTTACTTTAAAATAATTAGATAGCGTCGAATATTTTGAATTTTTTTTATTTAATTAAGGAACTAATTAAATGTAATTCAGATAAATGCCTGACTATAATGTAAAGCATTTAAAATCAAATTAGATATTCAATAATGTAACGGTCATCAAATTTATAAACGTATAAAAGGTTATAAGAATTTTTGTAATTATAAATATTATATCTAAAGTGCACTTTTTAAAAGAATACCTTTAAGACTTGTCGTATTTCAGGATTTATAACAGATCTGATGAAACTCTTTACAAGCTAAACATTTTATATGTACACAACATCTGCCAATTAGTATTTATAACACAATTTTTACTATTACTTGATCGCATATTTTTGTTACACTTTAAAACATTATTAACAGATCATCAAAGAGAATTGCAACTTGAAAAATTACAATATGATCAATGGTAAAATCTTATATTTAGAAAAATGCTAATATTTAGATAGAGTTAAAATTTCAAAAAAAAACGGATCGTTAATTATTTATAAAAATCGATAATGTAAAATTTTCAATATGAAACGAAACGTTCAATTTTTGATTATTTGCTTTGTAATTTCCACTGTATAAATTTAAATTTAAAATTTAAATTAAATTTAAATTTTAAATTTATTTAAACTTCTTAATTAAATTTTCAATCAACAAGTATTATATTAAAATTTCCATTTTCTTTATTAATTAGATGCTAGTTGAAAGCTGTTATAATTTTTATATATTTTTATCAAAAATTGAAATAAAGATATTTAAAAAATTATGATATCCTTATTAAAAAGCTTACTTTACAAATTATCATTACAAAATTATATGTTCTGCGAAAAATTGTTTGTTCATCGAACAATCGGAATATAATTATTATCAATTTTATAGTCAATGGATCTTTATTATTAGTAATCCTTGATGATAGAAATAGGGAGAATAAATATTTAATGTAAGTATTGTGTATAATGTCGATATTTTAACTGTAAGATAAATTCCAAACAGCAATATTATGACTTTGATCTTAAAAATATTCGGGAATTTCCTTAACATGATTTGTAATTAATATTGAATATAAATACTTTGCAAGAGTATTATGTGACTTTAAAATACATATTGCATTCAATCACAACCATATATCTAGAAATACAGCATAAATATGAATATAGGTATATTCATGTTTATAGATATATTATAATTCATATTTATAGGTATATTCATATTTATAGGTATATTATAATTCATATTTATAGGTATATTCATATTTATAGGTATATTATAATTCATATTTATAGGTATATTCATAATATAGGTATATTATATTATGGTATATATTCATACCATAATGTAGGTATATGAATATAGGTATTCATATACCTTCCTGATATATACAAACTCAAACTTTTCAATACGATGTATTTCCAAGAACCTTGTGACCATAAAGTTCTATTAACAATTATGTATGCTCTAAATGGTTATGATCCGGTTTGGAAATTTAAAGTTTCTAAGATATCCATACGAATGCATCAAATGATTGAACGTCTGTACATTGTTTTAAAGTTATTAATTAAAAGTTTATAAAGTTTGAGACATTAATTATTATCGTTGATATTTCAAGTTTTATTCGTCGAAATCAACTTGTATCCCAAGTTTTATATTAAGTTAATTGATCATTGAAGTTAATTTAATAAATATATTTATCATGGCCATTTCGTATTAATTTATATCTAATTTTAATAATTGATAAATTACTAAATATATTAATCTAATTTATTAATTTGTTATATGCAAAATAAATTTAGTTAATGAAAGTAATCTGTAATTTGATATAGCAATGTTTTCTTTTAAAATATATTTATATCAATTACTTGAATTGTAATTAGCATAATTGTGTTACTACAAAATTTTCATTAATCTATTAATTGAGCATTGATTTTTAATTAACTAAAAATTAAGTTTTATTTATTTTTCACGCCAAATTAATTAAATTAGTGCATATGTTTACTATTATAACGCATGACGCTTCTATAACACAAAATATTTTATTATGCATATTTCAATTAGAATGGTATAGAATGCTTAACATATGATCGAACATCATATTTTTTTCATTTTGAAGTACACGGGGTGATAGTTTATGCTTAAGTATATATATAATTTAATTTTAAGCCATATATATCAATGTACGTGCAAATTTCATTGTGTAAATTAGAGATTAGATTCAACCAGAAGTGTCTATTACACCTATCTGCATCTATCTATACATAGATAGATCAAGTTATCCTCTGAGGATCCCAGGTGGCGATGCTTCCATTGTAATTTATTACACTTGTCATTTAATGATCATGCTGATGTCTATTACATTGAAAAGAATTCACTGCATTTACTTCGAAAGCGCATGCTACGTCATGTAATTAGCATACAGCGAATTCTTTTTGCTTTAATCTATATATAGTATGTTTTTCAAAATCATGCATTGTATATGCTGTAAATGATGATGCTTCTCAAGGCCGAAACGGTATGCCGCCTTGCAGTGTTGAAACATGAAATCCTGTATGCATAGAGAAAAGTAGATAGGTGTAATCTGGTTGAATCAAATCTTTGATATATATAAAATATAATTTGTTGTTACAAAATATAATTTGTTGTTACAAATTTTAATCTGTGCTATCCAAAGCACAGCTTATGGATATACATGAAGCCTGGTCTCAATGACAACGTGAATTTTTAAGGTTATATTGTCTTTTATTCTTTCTTTTATTTTATTTGGCTTAATGCATATTTACTGTACGATTATTTTAGATTTTTTGAATAAGGCTTCGGCCGACACGTTGAAATAAAGTGCCTTAACCTTTTTGCCAGTTTATATTTAATAAATTTAATATATAAACGCATACGTTAAGTATCCTGGCCGTCGGTGTACACTGTTTCCTTATATATAAGAGACAGAACCAGAATGCATTGTGGTTCTGTCTCTAATATTTATATTATGCAATTGAATCCGTTAGCAGTAATTATCCCAGAGGACGGTTTATTACACCTTCTTATATAGTAGACTTAAATTCATGCTTTTCTTTATATTATTTAATGATAGTTTTATAGACATGATATGAAAAAGGTTTGTTTATTATTGCAAGCTTTCAACACAGTGTATTTTTCAAGCAAATTGTTTGCTTGAAAAGGACATTTCTTTGCTTGTAAAGAACACTGTGTGTTGAAAGCTTACAATAAAAATTAAAACTTTTTTATATCATGTATATAAAACCATCATTAACTATTTTATCTTATAACATATTATATGAATTCACTTTGCTTAGTAAGGTATCTTTTAAATCTTAGCTGCCTGCTATTCATATTTTTAGGATAGACCTGATATAATGATATTTAAAATATTATTTAAATTTAGCTGGACAATCTAAATTTTGTTTTTAACAAAGTCAAACAAGATGTATTCAAATTTTCAAGCACTACTGTGAATATCATCAGGAATATGTCAGTAGCTGTTATCAAAGAACAAAATAAAAACACAAAATACACTCGGCAGTAACGAGTATGTATTACAATCAAAAAATATATAAATATATAAAAACCAACAATACAAGGAAACAAGCAAATTTGAATACACCGTTTTTGATTTTACTAAACTAGAATTTTGATTGTCCAGCTGTTTTTTATACAATTTTTAGGATAATGAGCATCTTTAATATTATTTAAATTATTTTATTATTTATAATATAATTTAATGTAAAACATTCTTACCTTCCGCATTAATGGTTTGTAGTTTGGAGCATTATAGCTTTGCTAAACTTAAATTTATATATTAACTTTTAATAATATTCTAACCGGTATTAGTAAGCGTTGTCTAGACAATTTTGTTACATATGTGACGATCGCGTAAAAGAGCTAAATTTCGGTAAAACTATTTTTATCAACATTGTAAGATTAAATCTAATTCATACTTGCAGCTGTTTTATTACAAATCAAAAATATAAACAATAGATAAATATTTAATGCGTTAAATATTATTAATAAATTATTAATAATATTATGAATTATTATTTAAATAATAATTTAAACAATAATTTAAATTATTAAGCATTGGGAGAAAGAATGTAATAAGAAATTAGCAATTATATCACAAATCATATCGTAGTCAATCCAACCGAGTCTCCTTAGTAAATTGTCTTTATTTTCAAGTGCTGGGTCGTATATGTGGATATTTTTAGTGGATATTTTTTAGTGGATATTTACTCGAGTTATCTTTTGGATTCATTTATATATACGTGTGAAATTTAATAATAACCAATTTTTAATGTTTTGAATGTTTTTTATAATAAGTTATTATATAATTATCATATGAATATCAAAGTATGTGAAATACTCATTTCATTTCCTATAAAATGAAATGTAATAATAAGAGATACTATAATAGAAAAAAATTAATAATTAAAAACAATATTAATTAATATTTTATTAATAATATGATTAATATATTAAATTATATGATTAATATTGTTACTAATTAACAAAACATATTAATTATTACATATAAATTAATTATTATTAATAATAAAAATATAACATATAATAATATGTCATAATATTATTATAATATTAATAATGAGAGAATTTATTATACCTCTTTACCTTTCGGTACTGGGTAAACAAAATAAATACACCAAAAGTTTATCAATTTTATAAATTGTATTTCAAAATCTTCTCCTACTGTCAATATCGGATAGTGACATATTTTTCAAAATTGGGCAAGTGAAGATATGCAGGTTAGATGCGCATTCATTTTTGCAAAGAACACAAATGCACAAAGAGCACCGTGCATGTACTGGAATTCTAATAGCGCAGAATTTATCGTGATATCCATGGACAGATGCTCTCCAGATCAGCGGTCTTTTCCTTGCACAGGGTTCTCTCCATTTAGTCTGTAAGAATGCCGGAGTAAGATAAAATTCAGAATCCAATGAAGTCGTCTTTCGAAAGAACATGTTTAGGTTAGTAGTAAATGATGCAGTGTGTTCAAGATTAAATGTTGAGCAGATGTATTTAGAGCAAGGTTCTAACGATGATAGTATCGCTATAACCGATGAAGAACATTTTGGTGAGACTCCAACAATTCGCTTCACGAATCTCCATTGACACTTGTCCAACTGCTGAAAATTGAAGGGACTTAAATCCGACCAGATAACTGGCAAAGCATATGAAACTATGGGAAGCAACATACTTCGAAAATACCGGAGGGCTCCTGAGAAAGATAAAGAACCTAAGTTTTTTGCATAAGAGGTTGCTACAACTAACTTCGAGGATTTACGATGTAGGTGTTCAGTAAATGACCATTTCGATGAAAGTAATACTCCCAAATAATTGTAACTATTGCAGAATTCTAAATCTACATTGCCTATTCTCAGCATGTCACATCGACGCAAAGGTCCACCTAACCGAAATTGAAAAGGCTTTCGATTTATTTACATTCACCGTCAACTGATTTGATAAACAATAGGATGACAGAGCATCTAACGCACTTTGAGCGGATAAAAGATCTTTGACTAATATTACTAGATCGTCAGCATAGAGGGTACAAGAGACTTCATTCGATGCATGACGAAGATGCATAGGCAAATCCATAACAAAAAAGGAAAATAAAATAGGGCTGAGTGGATCTCCATGTAAAACACCGCGATTAGCAAAAAAAGAAATCAGAGGTGTTGATACCATCAGATACTTTAAGGCGATTAGGCTGAAGCACAGAATAAATAAGATACAAAAAGCGACCACTAACGGACACTCTGGTGGAAAGTTTATCAAGTAACAAAGAACGATTCACTGTGTCAAATGCTCGCTCAAAGTCAACAAAAGTAGCATACAACGGTCTACGATTAGCGAAACAATTGGTGACTTTGTCACGGACATGCTTAATTGCATCGGACGTTGACCTTTTCGGGCGGAATCCAGACTGCTCCGTAGGTAAGAGATGCTCGCGAAACTTAATAAGGCGCATATACATTATATGAGTCAATAACTTATAACTGTGATTCAATATCGCAATCCCCCTGTACGCATCCAGTGAATCACAGTCACCTTTGCCCTTATGCAGGATCTTAATTACACAGTCGCGCCACGAAATCGGAAACGGATGACCTGCAAGAAGTAGATTGAAAAGTTCTGTCCAGTAGTCTATCAAAATATCGATAGTCGACTTTAACTGTTCTACGCATAATTGATCTAACCCGGCAGCTTTATGATCTTTTAAGATTGATAGGGATCTTACGACTTCAAATGGCGTAAAAGGTAAATTCAGAGGATCTGAACCGTATATTGAATTTATGCATGAAACTGAAGATAAACGTACAGGCATGTCTTCTAATATTGAATGGCGCAAAATAGATTGGAAGTGTGATTTCCAATTTTCTATTTGAATCCTGGAATATGTTCCAATGTTAGCTTTCTTAAGTATCCACGGTGTCGACTCCGCCTTAGACAATTCCCGTCGTTCAATCTCTAAACGTCGTTCTCTACGATACATCGATACAAGTTTAACGTAAAGCCTACGTAAATCTACAAAATCTTTCCTTACCGTTAAATCAAACCGATAACTTTTATTTAATTGAATTAAATGTTGCTGGAACTGTTTAAACCAAGCGGGTTTTACTAGGTATGAGTTTTTTTTGGAATAGTCGGATTCACATCTACAAGCCGATAGAAGGGTGGAAATTACAGAAGTAATGCTGTTCCCCAGTTCTCCTGATCTAAGGAATTGAAAAGCTAGATTTATTTGACTATAATCAATTGCTGAAGTACATAATTTCCTGCTAGGTTGACGGGGCAAATCTATTGATTGTATGTTGCATATGCAATCGAAAATACACGAGACAGGTTTGTGTTTACGAACTAACGCCCATTTTGAAGATAGTACTAGCCCTATATGTCTTACATGCACGTTAGTAAATATGATGTCTATACAGCTTTTACCTGTAGAAGATTCGTAGGACCAATTTTCATTAGGGACGTATAACTTTAGATTTATAGACTTAAAGTAATTGACAAGAATTCGCAATTTTCCTGTGATTGGACTGGTGAATCTTGCATTAAAATCTCCTGCGATAATTATCGGGACTGTGCTGTTTAGAGTTGAAAGAAGCTGAGAAATTTCGTCAATTATATCTGCCGCGGTAAGTGTGGGTTTGAAATAGCATGCGATAAAAGTGATGACAGGTGTTTCAAGCAGTATAGAATTCAGCAAATACCTACATTGCCAATCCCTGAAGGCCCTATTTAAACCTAAAATTATTCCACCCGCGGGGCGACCACGAATGCCCAATAAAGCAGGATTGTCAAATGTATAAAAACCAGGTAAAGAATAATTATTAGTAAACATGGTCTCTAATAGTACCACAACGTGAAAGGTATCGAACCAGGATTCAATACCTTGCTCGATCAAAGACGCCAAACCTTCCACATTAAATAGTAACAGTCTAAAAGACTTGTGGTGCTCACAAACCTGACTACCACTTCTTGCAGAAGAGGATAGTCATATAGACGATCCATCCATTACTGAGGAATTAACGGGTGTTGTGCCTACCTTTCCATTATTCAATCTACGAACAATTTGAAAATTTCTAATTATGTAATTACTATTTGGGTTTGCAAGTCTTTTCTCTTGTAGCTGTTTGCGCAGAACCTGATTGGCAACACGCTCTTCGGGGGAAAAATCCGGCATGATGTAAACATTCCTAAAACGATCAACTTTTCTCAATTTATAAGAGTTTGATAAAACGTTGCTGGCCGTTACCTCGTCCGTTGAAACTAAAGTCCACGGAGGAATGTCTGTTCTTTTGGCTGGAAGTCGATGGACCTTAATTGAAAATTTTGCAGATATTTGAATGCCTACAGCGGATAAAATGTCTCTAACACTAGCTTCATCATCCGCTGTATTTGGTAGATTGCGTATAATAAAATTTGACGAGCGCAAAGCTGATTTTTTGCAACTGTTAATGATTTCCAACGGGGAGCAGATACTTGATTTAATATTAGAAGTGGCAAGGATAGAACGCGTTACTTCTCTACGTACTACACTTGCGAAACTACGATTCTGAAATGGAGAGGGTTTGTGAGATGATAGATTTTGAGAAAGGTTAGAAGATATTTCCTTGGATTGTGCTAATTTTAGTTCATCGATCTTAGCCTCCAAATTGCTTATAGCAACATTCGCCTGTTCTAAGGATTGTTCTATAGTTGTAATGCGTTTTGCAGCACAAATTCCACAGATGAATCGCTGAAGAAAGAAATCTCGAGATACACTACGAGAAGACTTGACAACAGTATATAAAGAACAACCAAAACCGTCACATTTCAATTCAAATGACACGTACTCGCTAGAATCATCGTGACTTAACGGAATGGAATCAAGCTTATCTACGCTACGTGCAGTAAGCTGAGACAAGTATGCAGATGTGGGAGCGTCAATAGAAGAATTCGCACGGTTGGAACACCTGCTACCAGGAAGGCAATCGACACAGAGTTTGCCGGACTTTGCACACAAACAGCTTTTGCAAACAGCATTTCGACCATTACATTGGCAACAATGAGAAGCAGACATTTTTCTTTTGTAATTAGCTTGAACAATGATTGCTGCTCGACACTCGTTGCTCGAAGGTTGTCGTAATATTGCTTGTCAGTAGATTGTTGTATTTTTGTATGTTATTTTATCTCAAACTTTTTTTTAAGCTTGTAAGTAGTTAATGGGTATCAAGATAGTTTAAACTCCATAATTATTAATTAATATTATCAATTAATATTTAATATGAATTATTATTAATTAATATTTAATATGCTTAGTTATATATTAATTTAATATTAAGTTTGTAAAGTTTGCAACTATAAAGTTTGTATCTTAAAGTTTATTTGTGCCTATAAAATTTGTAACTTTTTCATTCGATGAAGTTAAAATGCTGCAAAAAAATACAACATGGAAGTAGAATACCACACACATTTTGTTTAATTTTAGAACCAGTCGTCTTGATGACATTCGTGAATGCTATACAATAAAGAAAATCACAGTATATCATTATAACAAGATACACGGTCAAAAGAGTCGGCGTCGTGATAGTTATTTCAGACATAGACGTTAAGTTTAATTTGTTAGATCATAAACTTAAGATATTTAATTAGATTATGTGATTCTCTTTAAATAATATTTATGTTCACCAAATTTGTGAATTATTTTTCTAAATATTTCACAATCAAAGCAAGATGTTTTTATGAACAATATAATCTATTGTGAAATTTGGTTTAAAATT
>WNNJ02002368.1:0-18919 GCA_012934845.2 Pomphorhynchus laevis
TTATGTCATATTACATATAATAATATCGTAATAATTATATTTTTACTACATGAAATTTTAATTTCTATTTTTTACTGCGTTGTTTTTACTGAAACAATTCTGTTCTGCAACTTTTTTTATTTTTTCTATGATATATATATATATATATATATATATATATATATATATATATATATATATATATATATATATATATATATATATATATTGTTTACTGAACATAACAATGCTGGCTTATTAATAATACATTTGATATTTTTAATTTTGTAAATAAATTTTTATTGAAATAGTCAAATTTAAATCAAATTGTCTTTATCAAAATGTAAGCATAATCTGCTTCATTTTAGATTGTCCATTTGTCCACAAGATTTGCAAACTCACGTTTTTAAACTAACTTATCATTAATTGAATTTTGACAAATAAATTTGGTGAGGATAATAATATAAACTGAAAAATATCTATTTCATCAATAAAAGATAACTTCAAAATTAATTATTAATTTGTAAAGAAAATGATTTTTTTTATTATTTTGAGTTTTGTTATATTTTATTGGCATATAAACTCATTGTATTGAGTTTTTTTTATTTTTATAATTTGTATTTTTTATTCTTATTTTTATTATTGAGTTAATACACCCAACCCTTTCACCATATTTAGCTCGTTTTCGTTGTTCATGATATATGAATTTGGATGAGATAGGACCAGCTGAATAGGATTGAGCAAGATGATTAAACACATTGATGTCCAGTAAGAACCGCTCCGTACCATCACCAACCAATCCATTACACGAAATGTCTGAGCGCGCATTAGCATCAGTAGTAGTCGTAGTAGCGTCGAAAGTCACAAACTCGGGTACTGCCTGAAGAGTCGGCTCAATGCATACACAGTTTGTAACGCACGATAGCTCGTAAGCAATCAAATATCGAACTATATTGTGGCGGATTGTCGGCAACCTACCTGCCTGACAAGACTGAGCATGTGACATGTTGAACAAATCTCCACACTGACGAGAAGAAGGCGTGTTGTGTAGCTGTTATCCATATCGGGTTGCAAGAGTATCGTAGAACTGCAGTTTGCTGAGTGTATATCCGGCCTTTCTTAAAGGCTTAGCCGATAGCCAAGTCGAAGCCCTCTTTTGAGAGGCATATTCGAGAATAACATTGTCATTAAATTCGTTTTGCTTGATGTGTAAGAATCGATTCCGAAAAACTTCAATTCTATTAAAATGGATGTCGACTGCAATGCGATTGTGCTCAACGACCAGGGCATTCCCGAACAGTTCATCTAGCAAGGGTCTGCTCATCCTAACCGAAGCTTCATACGCGAAAGACGACCCACACTCTGGAAGTTCTATCCCAAGTCCGCCAAAAACAATAGGAAGCTCAAAGGCATGCCAACATTGGTCCAGGTTGCTGATTCCAGTAATTACCGATATCAGGTCGTTCATAGCAGTATCAC
This sequence comes from Pomphorhynchus laevis, assembly GCA_012934845.2. Lineage (NCBI taxonomy): Eukaryota > Metazoa > Acanthocephala > Palaeacanthocephala > Echinorhynchida > Pomphorhynchidae > Pomphorhynchus > Pomphorhynchus laevis. The sequence goes on from WNNJ02002368.1 coordinate 1,459, forward strand.
GGATATTTTCATAATATGCTGTATTCACAGGTCAGGTTCGTTAAATGAAATTCCATCTGAATTTTAGAGATTGAATGAGTGCTGAGTAGGCAATGTGGGGGCTTTCGTGGGCAACATTAATGAGGTTTAGTATCATTACATTCCACTCTTCAACCTTTGATCTAACAAAGTCCTCAACAAAATCAATGGTCCCAACAGCTGAACCAAGAGCACGCAAGCCATCACAGACAACTTTCAGATTTGAATGAGCGAAAATATTAGACGCTTGAAGATGGTTACTAACATGTACCAGTAACCGACATTTCTCAGGGATTTATATAGAAACCGAACTTGGGATCAATTGTTCGGATGAGATTCCACATTTTAAGCAACTCATGGCCCTTACTAACACAATGGGCATCGTCGGCAAACCAACGTTGCTCTACTCCAGGGAATTCATTTTTTAAGCGCAGTATGAGTGGTAATGTTGATGCCGCAAAGGCTATCATGGCAAGTGGATCGCCCTGTGTAAATCCTTTTTTGGAATACATTGTTTCATCGTTTATCTTTATGATAGTGTCACTTTCATAGAAATTTCGAAGGACCGTAGTTAACGAAGGGCAAACTCTATTCACATTAGTCAATGCAACCGTCCGATTTATCCTATTGAATGCGTTGCTAGCATCTAGTTGTAGGACACAGCTAAATTCATTCTCTGAATACAACTCCCTAACAGAATGAATAGCCGTTTCCACTCCGCCTCTTTGGCCAGCACATAATTGAACAACGGACGCCACAAAATGAAGGTCTGCCGAGATCCTACGAGCTAGTATATTTCCAATTATATGACGGGGAACATCGCTAATCCCGATCGGTCAAATTCCGGGATTTTTATCGATTGGAATAATACGGTAAACTTTAAAGGCATCAAGATCATCCGGACGTAATTTAGTTGCCGCAACCAAAATCGATAAATCAGCAAGAATATTGGCTAATCGAAGCGAGCTCTGGCCAAATGACTCAAGCATTGCGCGCCAACCTGAAGCATCGATACCGGATAGACCAGGAACACCTTGAGTATGACGGGCTGCATTGATTACGTCATCTAGAGAGATATCGCAAAATCTTATATGGTGGTGAGCGTATCCCTACAAGAGGGTGTCTCAATACTGCTATATCATTAGGACTATCACCCCTAGGATAAAGTTCTTTAAGTTTGTCCTATACAGTCATACCCCCAATTTCCTGATCTAATGACATAACCGGTGATATGTTATCAGGATTAGCAAGAAATCGCATTGCATCCAGTGTCTTGCCGAGCGACATTAAGTTACAAAACGAAGGGACCCAACAACTTCTTGGAGCCATAGACTTGACTCAATCTATGATCATGCTGCAGAATTCTAGCTTCTTGTATCAATTCGCGAAGCTTTCATTCTTTCCAAAGCGCTAACCTCCTGGTGATGTTTTTATGAATAGTGGCAGAATTGGGGCGAGGTTTTTTCTGTAGAATTATTTGGCAGTAGACTTCAATAAGCATAAAAGTGCACTTTATTTTACTTGAATCCGAAGTGCAAAGGGAGTACAAACTCGCAAGTATATCGACAAAGTCTTTGCTAACATTACACTTGGGTAAATGATATAGGTTTGAGGATCACGAGATAACTTCTGTATGGGCTCGATTTATTGCCATATCAAAATTGGAAAATCAGATGTCCGTGATTGACCGGTCAGCAAGATGCTCAGCGCGTTCCTCGGGTATCGCTCGGTTGTATACGGAATCCACACTGCAAACTAGATTTAATGGAGGTTGTAAAGTGCAATTCTCCTTGGGAACATCGGAAGATGCATTATGTAATTTGTCTCGAACTACCGCCATAGTTGAATTAGCAGGGCCACCAATATTATCAGCTACTATTAGATCACGGTTACAGCAATTTAAAGCAGAACAGTCCGAGTAATGTCTTCCAGCTTTAGCACATTTACACCCCTTGTAAACTGCATTCTGTCCATTGCATCCACAGCATATGGGATAGCTTCGACGTTTACCCCTTGTCATTGTGAATCAAGCCTATTGTACGGACAGTTAATTGTGTTGCGGATATCTTTTCGAACCGGTAAATGAGACGGCTTCGTCACCGTTCTGCCCGCTAGTCAGATCCCTTGTATCCCGGGATGACTCTGTAAGGATTTCGATCGCAGTCAGAGCAGGACTATCTGTCTTGCCTTTACTTTATTTTTATATTGTGTATTTTATAATAATTCCTACTCAGAAGAATTGACAAAATTACGGTTAAAGATTGGAATTCAGTTGGATCGTTCAATTTCGATGTGTATTCACGATCCTTCGTTGTATGTTATAAATTGTATAAAATCTTTATTGACTTTTATTATTTATTATTTATCTGTATTTTTATTTATAAATAGTATAAAATACGTAGACAAAGTTATCTGATCTGATTTTATATTTTTACAAATATATCTCGTATCTACAAAAGCATGATGATCCTTACATAAAATCTAAGTTCAAATTCAATTGGTGTAATGCCTTGTAGTCAAAATGAATAATTGAATAATTAGATAAAGATTGACGGATATATTATCAAATTCAAATGTCTTCATAAAAATGTTTTATTATTGAATTAAATCAGCTAACTGAGTCTACGTATTGTTATTTAAAAAATATCATTTTGATTATTAGGATAGAAGTAGATTAAGACTAAATTAAATGTATCATTTAGGTAGACGTCAAATGAAGTAGAAACGATAAGTCAAAATGATTTCAATTTCTTCGTTACTTTGACTTCTTTGTAAAGGATACTCACTGTTGCTGACTACATAGGATAATGGTATTCTGTTTTCTTCTGCAGATATTGATGGGAAACCTATGATGACTTGACAGTCTTTATTTCTATTGATAAGCCGTAATAACGATATCATCTAAATTTTTCGTTTCTACTATATCTTGCGTCTAGCGCTATCAAATAGGAAGAATCCGTTAAGAACATTTAATTTACAAAAATATTAGCATTTAGTAGACTATTTTGAGAAACGCAGGACTCGTATTGAGTGAACAATCCGTATTAGTTCGATGTTTATTTTATAAAATAAGCATTGCCAATTGAACCATGCTTACTATATCAAAAAATCAATATTTGTTTCTTTTTTCAAGTTGGAATTCATTCAGCAAGTATCAATTATGGATTGTTATGTCAATTATGACATTTATGGCAATTATAACGATATGGCCTAAGAATGGCAATTGTGACATAATTTTAACATTAATAAAGGCAACATAATTTATAAAGTACATAATAGTAATAAACTTGTATGGATTTATATAAAAAATATAAAGTCGTAAATACGACATTAAATTTTGTAGTATATAGCTAATCACCATGACTGCAAAATATTAAAATGCAGATGGAATCAAGATTACATTTGTTTTAAATAGAATTAAATTGAAAATTAAGAAGCGAGTTAAATCTGACTAGCAAGACAATTTTTACACAAAATCATCCTTTATTTATCCTTCAACTGGGTCATATAATAACAATAAATCCATTACATTTTCAATTTACAGCGACAAAGCTATTAATAATATATTTGTTAACAAATGTCATTTAAAATTTTCAAAATATGAATTACTGGTAATTAAGATCTAAATTTGAAATTGGTAAAACGCAATAATTAAATCTGACAAGTCTGTTTTTCTCACACAAAAAAGATAAAGGCTTATGTTGATCTTTATCCATCAACTGGATCATATAATTACAGTAAAAGCATTACATTTACAACTTACAATAACATTCGCATATTATTTTCTAATTCTCCTTATGCAAACACGTGACTAACTACATGAATACACGATCTGAATTGTGATTGTATTCACAACGGCTCGTGTTCATCGTCACTCTAAAATGGCAACAAACAGCTATTTTCTGTAATGTGCCATCAAAATGATTGTGAACTGTTAAAATGCGCAATTTTATGATAAGTATTCCTTATATCATTAATTAGACATAATATGGTTGCATTCACAATATTAAAATTATATATTATGAACTTTAAAAATTTTAATTTTAATATGAATGTATATATGAACTATTCTAAACTTTTCTTTATGTGAACATTTCTTAACTTTTCTATTGTTTGAACTATAAAATTTTTTTATAATATGAATTTATATATTATGAATATATATAAACTTTTATAAACGAAGTGTTAGTCTTTTATGTTTGCAAACGACAAAATGTACGCTAATATACATTTTTTACTATGCAAAATATATTAAATATTTTTTATTGAACAAATTTTACAAAATTTACAGCTTGTTATTAGAAAATTAGAATATGTAACAGACGAGGAAGAACCTAAAACGATGTTTCTAAATTATGCTCATACAAAAATATGTTTCTTGTAAATTTTCCGGCTGTTATCCCATCCACACAAATTGAAAATCTTTGAGCACGTTCTGGTCAAGATAATTAGGGATCTGACTAACATTGCCGTTAACCCGTGTGGTTTTGTCAAAACTGTATCAACCACAGATGTCATACAAGCAGCAATGACATTGATGGAAAAACACCGAGAAAAGCAGCAGAGTTTACATACGGCCTTCCTTGATTTGGAGAAGGCTTTTGATCGGATGCCACATTCTCTTATATGATACTCCCTGCGACAACATGGTGTCCTAGAGGAGTACGTTGCCTGGATTAAATTCATGTACTCGGACACGAACAGCATAGTACGCTGTGCTACCGGTGATTCCAAACCATATCCGATCACGGTTGGCGTACATCAGGGCAATACACTGTCACCCCTGCTATTCATCTTATGTATGGATACAATTACTTCTAAACTGAACAACGATGTTCCATGGACCCTCTTATATGCAGACGTCACTCAGAAAGTGTACTACCTTCAAATACCTGGGGTCCCACCTATCATCGGATGGTACAATAAATAAGGATGTAAAGTGACGCCTTGACACGGCTTGGCTAAAATGGCGAGGCATTTCAGGAATATTATGTGACCGACGAATGCCACTAAAGCTTAAAGCCAAAATCTACACAACAGTTGTGAGACCGGTTGCATTGTACGCCACAGAATGTTGGCCATCAAATTCAGACGCCAGAAGAAAATTACACGCCATGGAGATGAATATGCTGCGCTAGTTATTTGGAGTAACACGCCTAGATAGGATTCCGAATACCAAAATCCGCCAACTTTTCGGTGTCACGTAAATAAACCTCAAGGCGTAGGAACATCGACCAGGATGGTTCGGACACATTTACAGGGCTGACAAAACAGCAGTATGCCGAGCCAATCGTTCAAGGGGTACAACCTCGTGGCCGCCCTAAGAAAAGATGGATTAATACCATCTATGATGATTTGAAAACATGTAACCTGGCTCCAGCTTTAGCACAAAACCGAGAGGTATGGAGAAGACATATCAAAGCCACCGACCCTGGCCTGCCAGGGAAAAGCAAAGAATAAGAAGAAGACTTTAGAGGGTACAGTTTTATAATTTGATGGTATAATGTGTTATGTGTTATCTGCTCAAGGAGTCTATTATATGTATATATTTATCTATTTGTTTGTCTAGTTTTATATCTAATTATATTTCATATTTCATGTCTCTTTTTATATGCAAATTTAGTGTTTATGAATCTATTGGCAATAAATATTTAAAATAGCTTTGAAATCTCTTGGATAGTTATTTAAAATTTGCACTTTAAATTTGAGTGCATTTGTGAAATTATCGAACACAAATAATAGATAAAATTAACAAGTTCTACTTTGGTGAATCGCAGTAGTTAGACTATAACAGTAACTAGTAACAATTCACATTATCAATTATATTACTAAAATGAATTATCACCTTTACTTCCTGGCTTGATAGTGTTATATATAACTTCAAAATACAACATTAGAGTTTTAAACTGTTTTCTTAAAACCATGTTTTTGGCGCCTTTAATTTAGTGTTTTACATCATCACTACTTTAATTTATTAAAAAAATAAATTACTTTATTATTTAAAAATATTTAAGTAAAAAGTAAAACGTTTCAATTTAAAGATTCAAATAAATCAATTAAATAATTTTATAAATCTAAGTGTAAAATTGATAAAATTAATTATTAATTAATTATTAGTTAGTAATTGCATGATTAATTAATTATCAATCTGGTAAGATTAATAAAATTGCTTTAGTGTGATTCGCTACTCTAATTGTTTCGTTTTGATAGATCCTGATAGCTAAACATTCTGTGATCGATATGAAGTTGATTAATCCTATAGAGTATATTTTGTTTCAGATTAAATTTAAAAAAGTAATAATATCGTAAATAGTTTGACGCAAGTTTATTTAAAGAGTTGATAAAGAATCTGCCGAGAAAAACAATTCGAGTACGGATGTTCGCATATCTTGATACCGTACGTTAATGGATTTTTGTTATTCCACACTTAAAATTTAGTTAAAAATTTGAATTTGAACTTATAAATGTACAGGAAACTATGATACTGAAACTATGTTTCAGTATCTGTTACAGAAAACTACAATACTGAAACTATGTATTTTTGGTTACGATATTATTATCATTAAGAAGTTTGATAAATTATTAATTCTTAAAAAAGGGATAAGTTTGCATCCCAAGGTGTTTACACTTTAAAATGTAAACTGCTTCACGTGATCACGTTTAAGAGACCAGGTAATGACCACTAGCAGGCTGCGTAAAGCGTGGAATGAAGGTGGTAGATCTATATAGATCTAGTTCCAGCCTGCAACCGCCTTAAGCAGGGCAATCCCCTGTCAGATGCTGCAGGATGGCCCGTTGTAAGTTTAGTCTGAGATAACTAAACTAGATGGCGACACCGAAAAAGCAACGTTAAAAATCGTGACTTAACAAAAGTTACATATTCTCAACCAGATTGGAAAAATACGTAAGTACTAATGATTGTAATTTTAGATCTTTTAAATGTAACAGAAAAATTGTATAGTTTGTGATGTTATAAATAATAATGTAGAGGAAATTTATTAGGGCACTGCGTCTCTCGACTTGGCCAAATGAAAGAAATTAAATAAAACATTGTGCAACGACTTCATTTGAGATAATATCAATATTTGATAGTCCATCACTAGTTCCCAACAGGCAAAAATAAATTTAGCAGGTTTATCAAGTTAGGCGTAAACTTAACCCATCGATCTCCTTCAAAGATTTTTGCGCTAACACCGGGCACTCAAATACGTGGGATAAAGACTCACATCTATCACCACAGAAAAACACACACGAAACTCCACGTTTATGGACGGGTATGCGAGTGCGACAAAACTTGTCGTGATATCCGTGTAAAGAAACCCTCCAAACGAGGGGGCGTTTAGAAGCACACGGAGACTGCCAACTACGTTTGCGTATTAACTGGTGAAGTGTACAGTTGATGATCTAGCTTGCTAACCTTATCTGTAGTCTTTTTTATTTTGAATATAATGTACCGTATCTTGGGCTCCGATCATATTTCGTAAATACTCCGTACATAACTCGACTTTAGATAAAACATAAACCACAGTCGTCGAGCACTTTGGAGAGACTCCTGCAACACGCTTAATGAATCTGCCTTTACATTTGCCAATCTGCGCAAAATTAGCCGTCGTGAGGTCTGCCCAGATTGCTGAAAGCGCGTCCGACAAAATCGGTAGAAACATGACATGAAAATACTGAAGATCACCACCAAAGGAAAGCTTACCTAAATATTTAACTCGCGAAGTGGCTATGACGATTTTCGCACATTTCTTTTTAATATGAAGCTTAAAAGACCACCTACTCGTCAATAGCATTCCCAAGTACGTGTATTGATTACTGAACTCTACCTTCCTGCTGTTAAAACTAATCTCGTTATGTGAGCACAATCTTCCACCTTTACGAAACTTTACTGTCTTTGTTTTATCGATATTCACTTCAATTAGATTATTTGAACAGTAGTTAGCTAGAGCAGTGGTTACGTTTTGAGCCGATTCCAGGTCTTTAGTTAGAATAACTAAGTCGTCAGCGTAAAGAACAGAACTTGAAGTTTGACATTCGTTTCTCAGATGAGACGGCAAATCATGGATATAAACAGAGAAAAGGATAGGGCTGAGCGGATATCCCTGCATCACACCGCGGCTAACAATTATTGTGTCTGATGAAGTAAGTCCGTCGAAGACATTTAATGAATCGGCATAGAGGATATTGCACAAGAGTTTCAGCATACGACCAGATATCCGGAAATCCATCGACAATTTACGGGTGAGTATTTCTCGATTAACCGAATCAAAGGCTTTTTTAAAGTCAACAAAGATAGCATATAAATGACTCTTGCGTTCGAATTGTAATAACACTTGTTCACGAACTACCTTAATTGCGTCCACCGTTGATCGGTGAGGTCGGAAACCAAATTGTTCTGGCGGCAACAGATAATCACGGTGTTTCGATAATCGATTGGTTATAAGAGTGGACAAAAAATTATAGGTATGATTTAGCAGGGCAATTCCACGGTAAGAGTTAGTATCACTTATATCTCCTTTACCCTTATACAGGATTTTTATTACAGCTTGCTTCCATGACACCGGCATTTGATAACCGTATAGGATACAATTGAATAATTGTAGCCAATAACTCGATAATAAATAAAAGAAATCTTTAATTTGTTCAACACAAAGTTGGTCAGGGCCGGACCCCTTATTATTAGACATAGAAAAGAGAGCAAGTTTCCAATTCGGGCAATGAAAATGGAGCATTTACTTGGTCATTGTCACTGCTCAAGCATGACAATGTTATCAACGCATTATTATTACGATACATTGGGAAGTCCTGTGAATTAACGAGAATATCATTAAAGTGCTTAAACCAACGGTTCATCGGGATGCCGGAGATACTAACATTGTTTTTTCTTTGCAGTTTCCAGGGGCATCGTTCTGCTTGCTATAAATAATAATTGTATTGTAAGTAATACGACAAACAAATGTTTTTCATTAAATATTTATAATAATTGTAACTGCAATACTGCAGAAGAAGTGTATCTAATACAATGTACATGTGGATTGCAGTATATAGGAAAAACATATCAAATGTTAAAAACTAGGTTTAGGCAACACATATATAATATACAGCATAATAGTCAAACTATATTTCATAAACATATGAGATTAATAGGACATGATATTAAAAACCGTAAATTATTTATTTTAGAACATATTATTGAAGAAAATAAGTCTTCTATAATATGAAGACTAGGGGGTATGTCCGTTCCTCCTCGTTGTGGCCCGGGGAACCTCGTAGTAAACCAACTGCGAAATGAGCTAAACTCGGTAACAGACCGTGCGACAGGCTGATCAGGAGGCGTACTTAAATTGTCACTATCTCAAACAGGACAGCAATAGAATGGGCATCGTCATCTCGGAAAGATTCCGTGATGCTGTAAGAGAGGTTAATCGCTACGAAGACCGACTGATGAAGATCACTATTATCACGGAGATCAGGACAATATATGTATTCTCAGCTTACGCGCCGCAAACAAGCCGGAGTGACTCAGAGAAGGATTCATTCTGAATTTTTACTACTGCTCCAGTATCGGATTGCATTTCAATCGGGAACCCATTCAGCCGCACTAATATTCTAGCTATTTTTTATTTCAAATGCTAAAAACTAGGTTTAGGCAACACATATATAATATACAGCATAATAGTCAAACTATATTTCATAAGCATATGACATTATAGGACATGATATAGAATATTGTAAATTATTTATTTTAGAACATATTGGTGAAGAAAATAATCAAAAACTATTAGAAATAGAAGATTTTTGGATTAAAACGCTTAATTCCATGTATCCATTAGGATTGAATGGCGTGGTACAAGGAATTGACAGAAGTAGTATAGTAAATAATAAACAACTATATTATAATAATCCGGTTACACGCAAGCCAAGAAGTCATGGCGATAAAAGGAATAGGAAAAATAGAGTTAAAAATATTAAAAAAGATATGTATATAAATGAACAATTAGAAATGTTAAAACAACTTTTAAGTGATAATAAGCTAAAAGATCTTTATGTAAATATAAGAAGTTTTTCTAAAGATATCATATGTTCAATAAATCAAAAATTAATTAACGACTATGATAGGCTAAGTTGTATAATAGACAGTTATTGTAATACAAAATACCATAATCGTACAATAAATGTAAATAATAACAATAGAAAATATACATTAAGCATAAACTTCATTAATAAATGAATAGATAATATAAATATAGATAGACTTTTAAATAATTCTAAAAGTAAAGAAATAATATGGTCAGATTTAAGTAAATATATTCCTAAAATAAGGTATAAGCTATTACCGCAATTAAAACGAAAAATTTGAAATTATAATAAAGAATTGAAATCTATATGTAACGATAATATCAGAAACATTATAGAAACAGAATGCAATAGCAAAAGTCTTAATTTTGATACAATTCGTTATATAATGATAAAGGCATACGTCCGCCTCAAATACCGTGTATAGCCGATCTTCAATGAGCAATTCCAGTTGATGATACGCGGATGTTAGGTCAAATTTACTGAATACCGAGAATCTTGATATGTTTTCAATTAGGTTATCGATCCAGGCAAAGGATAAGCGTCCATCAGCGTAAATTTGTTAGTCGTCGCGGAATAATCTACGACCAATAGGCTTTGAGAATTTGGATTTACGGCTACTACCGCTCGTGAGCGACATGGAGATCGGCATTTTTCGATAATTCCATCGGTTAGTAGTCTGGAAATTTCCAAACTTTTAAAACTCAAATGATAGAGGAACGTCGTGATTTTATGGCGATAGGATGGGAATCTGAGCTTAACAACGAGACTAGTGATGGTGTTTTTGTCTTCATTGTGATAATACGAATTATGATTAGATGTACATCACTTCCAAAAAGGGAAATGCTTATTCTAGACTTGATATATGTATAATCAAAAACGTATAATAAAATTCGATATTTGTTAAGACAATCTCAAGGATCTGAGACACAAGGTTTGGTGTTTATCACCGAGGATATGTGATGGGCTATAATAGTTTGTATCGCTGACATGAACCCAAGTTCGCCAGGTTGTATTAGCTGAATGAATTGCTCCCACATTGAGTTATCTGGTGACACATCAACATCAGCTGTTGTATGCGCAACGCTAAGTCGTAATACTCAAGAACTGAATTGCCTGCGCAGGGAGTAGATCATAGAAAATAAGTATTGGTATCGCTAGGCAGTTTTTCATAAAAAAGTATGCATAGTGGACGCAATGTGCATCAATCGGTTAGTCATCCGTTCAAGCTTATCAACTTTGCACGTTATCAATTATCTATGTTCCTCTAGACACCAATCGATGTTTCAGGGAGATTAACATTCTTTCGCACAGTTACTTTTGTCTCTCGCAGAATAATTTGCATTCTGTAAGAGAATATGTAAGTTTCTGGTATTCTACATAGAACATTGTATCCTTTAAACCATTTAACAAACTAGGACTTAAAATGTATTTTGTCCACAAGTGATCTTCCTTTTAAACGTATTAACAATAAAATTTAATTTCTTTTTTTAATATAATAATTTATTCAGAACACTTAAATAATCCCATAAAAAATCCCATATCAGGCAACAGGTTAGCTAAAAGTGTTGTCTATAAGGAGATTGTAATAAAGATATTACAATAAGACATAATTTGTTGAGAAAATGTCTTTATAGTAAGGTCATTGTAATAAAGATATTATTATAAAATATTATATAATAATATTTTATAAAATTTTAATAAAAACAAAATTTCTTGTAACAATGTCTTTATAATAAAGTATTGGTGTTCATCACCGAACACCATAATAAATCAATTCCGCTAACTGAGTCTACGTATTTAATATAATTATAAAATAAACAAAACATAATAATGCTAAATCAAAATTTAATAATTAAATAATAAAATAAATAATTGCTATATAAGATTTTTTATAATTTATATCAAGTTTTTATAAATTCATTAATAAATTACAAACGTTATATCAGAATAAGGATTAGAGGTCATTGGAGGAAAATAGATAAGCATTAACTTGCATGAAAACAAGAAGCTAAAAGAGTTTAGAGGGTTGGGAGAAGTGAGATAGGACGGTACGAAGATGGTAATAAGGAGTCGATATATTGCTTTTTAGAAGAAGGCAAACAGTGCGGCATTTCCAGTTGGATGAAAACGTGCGTCTGCGGATAGACAAGTTGAATAATGTGGTTAGGAAGTGTGAGATAGATGAGCAGATATTTTTAAGCAAGTAAGTGGGAATTGGGTCAGAAGGAGAGGTTTTATTAGGTGATGTCATAAGAACCGAAGAGAATTTATCAGACGAAACGGGAAGGAGGAATAGCTCAGGGAGGGCAGTATTAAAAAGAATATAGGATACAAGGGGCATATAGGTAGAAGGAAAAGTAGATTAGATAGCTTAGCTTTTAGATAAGAAAAAAATCATCAGGATTTATGTTACAATGGGTAGATAGAGAACGTTTAAAAAAGCGATTAAACACACAAAAAGTGTGACGAAGTCGACGCTTAAACCGACTACAGTCGTAGTCTTTTTCGTACACTACATTATAGACTAGTAGTCTATTAATAGACTACTATTAATTTTTTAATTATAAAATTATAAAATTTAATAATTTAATAATACAATAAATAATTGTTTTAAGATTTTTTATAATTTACATTAAGTTAAAATAAAAAAATTGAAATTAAAAATAAAAGTCATTTTTATGAATTAACTAATAAATAAATACGTTGTATCAGAATAAGGATTAGAGGTCATCAGGAGGAACTACAAGGTTATTATAATTCGGCCCTAAATTATCTACCCAACATAGCAGTGGGGCCAAACACGTGCTAAGGACGTATTTCCTCTGATGAAATTTAATTAAATAGTATATTATTCTAATACTAAGTATAATATTTAATATCCATCCATAAAAATATTCCGCTTAAATTTATTTTTAATATTATTGTGTATATTTATATATTATATTATTTATAATATGTATCCTAGTTTAAAATATGCATCTATTAAATTATTTAAATGATTTTGAAGAAAGCCAATATCATTACATATTGTTGCAATTCTTAAAATTTCATTATTTAATGTATTATATTTTATATTATATGGTATGCATGAATGCTCATGCAAAAATATGTTTCTTGTAAATTTAAATATGTCATCTTTACGATATAAATTAATAGTAGTTTTAGTTAATGTTAATTTAATGTTCATATCTAGATATACACCTTCTTTATCATTAATATTGGTTTTGTTAAGAATAAGGCTTTCTGGATAAATGTGCTCACTAATTGAATAAAAATTATTAGAATTAAATACACATATATCATCAATGTATCGAAACATATATTTCATATATTTATATAGTTTAGATTTAGTTTTTACACAGTTATGAACAAATTCATATTCTATAAAGCTTAAAAACAAGTCAGCTATAATTGGGTTACTATTACCACCCATTGGAACACCTTTTACTTGTCTCAAATATAGATGTCCCTACTTTTAAATAATTTTGATTTATCAAAATATTTAAGGATTCTATTAATTCAATTTTATCCATATATTTATATTTATTTGATGGTTTAATTTTTGTTAGATATGCGTTATAGCTATTGTAACATATATATGTATATATTTTTCCGAATATAAGATTTATTAATTTTTCAAGCTATTCTTTAATATCTGCTAAATCTAGATTTGTATGAAATTCGGAAAAATTATGAATTATAAATCTAGATTTGTATGAAATTTTGTACTAAAATTGTACGTATTTATATTTATATTTATCTGATAAATAAATAAAAATAATAATGCCAAATCAATAAATCAAAATTTAAAATCAGATCATGTAACTGAATTTACGTAAATTTTATTTATTTCAAATTTAAAATAATTACAAAATAAACAAATAACAAATCTGATTATAAGAAATCTAATATTTATTATTAGATATTTAATATTTCTAATTTTATACAAAATAAATAATTAATAGATAATAAAAAATTAGATAAAGATTTTATATAACTTATATTACGTTAAAATAAAAAAATTGTAATTTTTATTCAATAAGTTTTGTAATTATAAGTTTTGGGTAAAATGTTAATAATAACAATAGAAAATATACATTAATCATAAACTTCATTAATAAATGTAAAGATAACATAAATATAGCCGGACTTTTAAACAATTCTAAAAGAAAAGAAATAATATGGTCAGATTTAAGTAAATATATTCCTAAAATAAGGTATAAACTCCTACCACCATCAGGACGAAAAATTTGTAATTATAATAAAGAATTAAAATCAATATGTAACGATAATATTAGAAACATAATGGAAACAGAATGCAATTGTAAAAGTCTTAGTTTTGATAAAATAAATAAACATATATGTACCCATAATCTAGAATTAATTGAAAATTGTGAATTAAGAAAGCTGCTATCAAAAGGGTATAAATATAGATTAAATAATAACAACGACAAAAATAAAATTTACAATTCGTTATATAATAACTTAAATGATTACTTTAGTAAGCTGATTAATAGTGAAAGCTCGAATATATCTAAGATAAAAATTTGGAAAGATTATATATTTGATAAAATTAAAAATAAAATGAAAGTAACAAACAATTACAAAAGGAAAGATAAAATTATTAAAGATATGTATAAAGAACTTACTAAATTAAAGGATAACTATATAATAACAACTATTGATAAAGCTAGTAATAACTTTGTCTTCATATGCAAAAAGCTTTATTATGATATACTAATGAAATAGGTTAATTCTAATGATTTAAATGTAAATCCAACATATGAACGTAGTGAGTTGAGTTTTGAAACAATTATTACAAGTCACTGTTCCATAATAGATAAAAAGGGTATAAAGGTTGAATTAGATAATAAAACTATACCTATATTATATTAGAATCCCAGATTACATAAAAATTCAGTAAAACCTAGGTTTATATATAGTGCGTTTAAATGTACATTAAAACCACTTTCTGTCTATATGAATAAAATACTTAAAGTAATTAAAGCACACTTTAAAAAATATTGCAAGGTAATCGAAATTAATACTGGTATAAAACACTATTTCAGTATTAATTCTACAAAAGAATTTTTAGAACAGACAAAAGGAATAAATTTTCAAAATATAAATACATACGATTTTAGTACGCTTTATACAAATCTAGATTTAGTAGATATTAAAGAAGCGTTAGTAAAATTAATTAATCTTATATTCGGAAAAAGATATACATATATATGTTATAATAATTATAACGCATATATAACAAAAATTAAACATCAAGTAAATATAAATATATGGATAAAATTGAATTAATAGAATCTTTAAATATTTTGATAAATCAAAATTATTTAAAAGTTGGGACATCTATATTTAGACAAGTAAAAGGTGTTCCAATGGGTGGTAATAGTAGCCCAATTATAGCTGACTTGTTTTTAAGCTTTATAGAATATGAATTTGTTCATAACTGTGTAAAAACTAAATCTAAACAATATAAATATATGAAATACATGTTTCGATACATTGATGATATATGTGTATTTAATTCTAATAATTTTTATTCAATTAGTGAACAAATTTATCCAGGTAGCCTCATTCTTAATAAAACCAATATTAATGATAAAGAAGGTGTATATCTAGATATGAACATTAAATTAACATTAACTAAAACTACTATTAATTTATATCGTAAAGATGACATATTTAAATTTACAAGAAACATATTTTTGCATGAGCATTCATGCATACCATATAATATAAAATATAATACATTAAATAATGAAATTTTAAGAATTGCAACAATATGTAATGATATTGGTTTTGTTCAAAATCATTTAAATAATTAAATAGATACATATTTTAAACTAGGTTACTATAAAAATAACATCAAGCAGAAAATAGTAAAATATATAAATCAACACAATAATATAAAGAATAAATTTAAACTCTTAAGTGGCAAATTTTTATGGATAATAAATAATATACTTTGTATTAGAATAAGATACTAGATAGTTATTTCAGAGGAAATACATCATTAGCATGTATTTGGCCCCGCTGCTATGTTGGGTAGAGGAGTTAGGGGCCGAAACCTGATAGCATAGCAGTTCCTCCTGATGACCTCTAATTCTTATTCTGATACAACGTCTGTTATTTATTAGTCAATTCATAAAAATGACGTTTATTTTAAATTTCAATTTTTTATTTTAACTTGATTTAAATTATAGAAAATCTAAAAACAATTATTAATTTTATTATTTAATTATTAAATTTTGATTTAGCATTATTATGTTTTGTTTATTTTATAATTATATTAAATACGTAGACTCAGCTAGCAGATTTGAATATTTTTTAAAAAAGATTAAAATTTAGTTATAAATTAGAATTTATAAATGTACAGGAGTTAGTTAAAATATTAATGCTTCCAAGTATTTTCAATAGTATCAAGAACAAACATTAATTGGCGCCATAATATTCAAAATGTACGAATGCGTAGCAGTATTAAATTTTTATTCCATATTTCGACCATGTCCTACTCGGAGAAGGACGAGTACATAAGTGAAACGAGCATATCTTCATTATCTGGGGCATTACGACGAAGGCTATTCAAGAAAAATTCTTTGTCTGGAGATACACCTAACAAAGATCGAAGTTTTGAGCAATATAAAGGTATATCTTATTTATCGGAATCACAGGATAAGGAGATGGTTCGACAATTTTACGAACGCTGGAATGTCCCCATTCGGTCAGATGATAACCTTAGTCTAGAAAAATTCTGTTTAATACGTACTCTTGGTGAAGGGTCATTCGGACGTGTAATACTTGCAAAAACTATGAAAATTCCGTCTGAAAAGGTTGCTTTGAAAATGTTGTCGAAAAAGAGAATGTTAGGAAAACATCAAGCCCAGCATACAGTTAATGAAAAAAGATTAATGTGGGCTTGTATGCATCCTCACATAATCCCCTTAGTATTTTGTTTCAAGGATAATTCAAATTTGTATCTTGGTATTGAATACGCACCAGGTGGGGATCTATTTTATCAGCTACGTAAATCAAGACGTTTTTCGGAATGGATAAGCAAATTTTTCGCAGCGCAGGTATGTTTTCGTTGAAGCAATAAATTAACTGTTAACATTGAAACTTAATGTTTTAAATAAATCATTTATATACTCAGATGATGAGCACAAGATCGTTCGAAAATTCATATAAGTAATTATGGTTCAATTATACAGAAATTGAACCAATAATTATACAGAAATATATACAGAAACTATATACATATTATATAGAAAGTATATACAGAAATATATATAGAAATAGAAATATATATATAAATAGAAATATATATAGAAATATATATATATAA
>WNNJ02002370.1:0-13106 GCA_012934845.2 Pomphorhynchus laevis
CAGAGCAAATAAAAAAAACAGAGCAAATTAAACAGATCAAAAACACAGAGCAAATTACATAGAGCACATCAAACAGAGCAACATATTTCGAGCAAATTGAACAGAGCAAATTAACAGAGCAAATCAAACAGAGCAAATTTAACAGAGCAAATAAACACAGCATATTAGACAAAGCAAATAATACAAAGCAAATTAAACAGAGCAAATTGAACAGAGCAAATTAAACAGAGGAAATTAAACAGAGCAAATTAAACAGAGCAAATTAAACAGAGCAAATTAAACAGAGCAAATTAACAGAGCAAATTAACAGAGCAAATTAAACAGAGCAAATTAAACAGTGCAAATTAAACTTAGCAGATTAAACAGAGCAAATTTAACAAATCGAATTAAACAGAGCAAATTAAAAAGAGCAAACTAAAGAGAGCAAAGAATACAGAGCAAATTACACTTAGCACAATTATACACAGAAAATTAAACAGAGCAAATTAAATTGAGCAAATTACACAGAGCAAATTAAACAGAGCAGATAAAATAGAGCAAATTAAACAGAGCAAATTTAACATATCAAATTCAACAGAGCAAATCAAACAGAGCAAATAAAACAGAGCAAATTAAACAGAGCAAATTATACAGAGCAAATTAAACAGAGCAAAAAACACAGAGCAATTTAAACAGAGCAAATACAACAGTGCAAATTAAACTTAGCAGATAAAACAGAGCAAATTTAACAAACCGAATTTAACAGAGCAAATTAAACAGAGCAAATTAAACAAAGCAAACTAAAGAGAGCAAAAAATAACAGAGCAAATAAAATTGAGAAACTTAAGCAGAGCAAATTAAACAAAGCAAATTAAACAGAGCAAATTTAAAAGAGCAAATTCAACATATCAAATTAAACAGAGCCAATTAAACAGAGCAAATCAAACAGAGCAAATTAAACAGAGCAAACTAAACAGAGCAAATTAAACAGAGCAAATCAAACAGAGCAGATAAAACAGAGCAAATTATACAGAGCAAATAAAACAGAGCAAATAATACATAGAAATTAAACAAATCAAATCAAACAGAACAAATTAAACAGAGCAAATTAAACAGAGCAAATTAAACAGAGCAAATTAAACAGAGCAAATTAAACAGAGCAAATCAAACAGAGCAAATTAAACAGAGCAAATTAAACAGAGCAAATTTAAAAGCGCAAATTAAACAGAGCAAATTAAACAGAGCAAATTAGACAGAGCAAATTAAACAGAGCAAATCAAACAGAGCAAATAAGACAGAGCAAATTTAACAGAGCAAATTAAACAGAGCAAATTAAACAGAGCAAAAAACAGAGAAAATTAAATAGAGCTAATTAAACGAGCAAATTAAACAGAGCAAATTAAACAGTGCAAATTAATCAGAGCAAATTAAACGGAGCAAATTAAACAGAGCAAATTAAACAGAGCAAATTAAACAGAGCAAATTAAACAGAGCAAATTAAACAGAGCAAATAAAACAGATCAAATAATACAGATCAAATAAAACAGAGCAAATTAAGAAGAGCAAATTAAACAGAGCTAAAAAACAGAGCAAATTTAACAGAGCAAATTAAACTGAGCAAATTAAACAAAGCAAATAAAAAAAACTGAGAAAACTAAACAGAGCAAATTAAGCAGAGCAAATTAAAAAAGCAAATTAAATATTGCAAACTAAACAAGCAAATTAAATAGAGCAAAAAAAGAGCAAATTATTTAGAGCAAATTAAACAGAGCAAAAACAGAGAGCAAATAAAACAGAGCAAAAACACAGAGCAAATTACATAGAGCAAATAGAACAGAGCAACATATTCAGAGCAAATTGAACAGAGCAAATTAACAGAGCAAATTGAACAGAGCAAATTAAACAGAGCAAATACACACAGCAAATTAAACAGAGCAAATAATACATAGCAAATTAAACAGAGCAAATTTAACAGAGCAAATTAAACAGAGGAAATTTAACAGAGCAAATTAAACAGAGCAAATTAAACATAGCAAATTAAACAGAGCAAATTAAACAGAGCAAATTAACAGAGCAAATTAAACAGAGCAAATTAAACAGAGCAAATTAAACAGTGCAAATTAAACTTAGCAAATTAAACAGAGCAAATTTAACAAATCGAATTAAACAGAGCAAATTAAACAGAGCAAATTAAACAGAGCAAACTAAATAGAGCAAAGAATACAGAGCAAAAAACACTTAGCACAATTATACAGAGCAATTAAACAGAGCAAATTAAACATAGCAAATTAGACAGAGCAAATTAAACAGAGCAAATTAAACAGAGCAAATAAGACAGAGCAAATTTAACAGAGCAAATTAAACAGAGCAAATTAAACAGAGCAAAATAACAGAGAAAATTAAATAGAGCTAATTAAACGAGCAAATTAAACAGAGCAAATTAAACAGTGCAAATTAATCAGAGCAAATTAAACGGAGCAAATTAAACAGAGCAAATTAAACAGAGCAAATTAAACAGAGCAAATTAAACAGAGCAAATAAAACAGATCAAATAATACAGATCAAATTAAACAGAGCAAATTAAAAAGAGCAAATTAAACAGAGCTAAAAAACAGAGCAAATTTAACAGAGCAAATTAAACAGAGCAAATTAAACAAAGCAAATAAAAAACTGAGAAAACTAAAAAGAGCAAATTAAGCAGAGCAAATTAAAAAAGCAAATTAAATATTGCAAACTAAACAAGCAAATTAAATAGAGCAAAAAAAGAGCAAATTATTTAGAGCAAATTAAACAGAGCAAAAACACAGAGCAAATAAAACAGAGCAAAAACACAGAGCAAATTACATAGAGCAAATAGAACAGATCAACATATTCAGAGCAAATTGAACAGAGCAAATTAACAGAGCAAATTAAACAGAGCAAATTAAACAAAGCAAATAAACACAGCAAATTAAACAGAGCAAATAATACATAGCAAATTAAACAGAGCAAATTGAACAGAGCAAATTAAACAGAGGAAATTTAACAGAGCAAATTAAACAGAGCAAATTAAACATAGCAAATTAAACAGAGCAAATTAAACAGAGCAAATTAACAGAGCAAATTAAACAGAGCAAATTAAACAGAGCAAATTAAACAGTGCAAATTAAACTTAGCAAATTAAACAGAGCAAATTTAACAAATCGAATTAAACAGAGCAAATTAAACAGAGCAAATTAAACAGAGCAAACTAAATAGAGCAAAGAATACAGAGCAAAAAACACTTAGCACAATTATACAGAGCAATTAAACAGAGCAAATTAAACATAGCAAATTAAACAGAGCAAATAAAATAGAGCAAATTAAACAGAGCAAATTAAACATATCAAATTCAACAGAGCAAATAAAACAGAGCAAATTAAACAGAGCAAATTAAACAGAGCAAATTAAACTTAGCAAATTAATCAGAGCAAATTTAACAGAGAAAATTAAACAGAGCAAATTAAACAGAGCAAATTAGACAGAGCAAATTAAACAGAGCAAATTAAACAGAGCAAACTAAAAAGAGCAAATTATACAGAGCAAATTATACAGAGCAATTCTTACAGAGCAAATTAAACAGAGCAAAATAAACAGAGCAACTTAAACGGAGCAAAGAAAACAAAGCAAATTAAACAAAGTAAAATAAAACAGAGCTTAATAAAAAGAGCTTACTTAACAGAAAAATTAAAAAGAGAAAAGTCAACAGCTTGATTTCAATAGAGCAACTTAATTAGAGCAAATTAAACAGATAAAATACAACATCGCAACTTTCAATTAGCTTATTAAACACATCAAATCAAAATGCAATCTAAACATACAAAATTAAACTGCAAATTATAGAGTGCACATTACCAAGAGCCAATTATACAAAGCAAAAATATCAGTTTAAAATTTATCCGAACAAATTTTATAGAGCCGATATTCACGATCAAATAAAACGGTCAAAAATTACGAAGTAATAAAGCACAGTAAATTAAAAAAATAAAGTTTAACAGAGCACATTATAAAGAGCACAGTAGACAGAAAATGAAAATGATCAAATTTAACAAAGCAAATAAATCAGAGCTTAATTAAAAAGAGCATATAAAAATTATTACGAAACACAACAAAATAAAACATAGCGAAATAAAGAGAGAAAATAAAAAAGAGCAAATAACAGAGCAAAAAAAAACAGCAAATTTAACAGCAAATTTAACAAAGCAAATTCAACGCAGCTAATTAAACAGAGCAAATTTAACAGAGCAAATTAAATAGCGCTAATTTAACAGAGCAAATTTAACAGAGCAAATTAAACAGAGCAAATTAAACAGAGGAAATAAAACAGAGCAAATTAAAAAGAGCAAATTAAACAAATTGAAGAGAGCAAATTTAACAGAGCAAATAAACACAGCAAATTAAACAGATCAAATAAAACAGAGCAAATTAAACAGAGCAAATTAAATAGCGATAATTCAACAGAGCAAATTAAACAGAGCAAATTAAACAGAGTAAATTAAACAGAGGAAATAAAACAGATCAAATTAAAAAGAGCAAATTAAACACAGCATTTAAATTTGAGAAATTGAACAGATCAAATTAAACAGAAAAATATTAAACAAGGAAAATTATACAGAGCTAATTGAACAAAGCAAATGAAACAGAGCAATCTAAATAGAGAGAATAAACAGAGCAAATTAATCAGAGCAAATTAATCAGAGCAAATTAAATAAAAAGAATTAAACAGAGCTAACTAAACAGAGCAAATTAAAACGAGAAAATTAAAAATAGTAAATAAAACAGAGCAAATTATTCAGAGCACATTAAACAGAGCAAATTAAACAGAGCAAATTGAACAGAGCAAATTGAACAGAGCAACATATTCAGAGCAAATAAAACAGAGCAAATAAACAGAGCAAATTAAACAGAGCAAATTAAACAGAGCAAATTCAACAGAGCAAATTAAACAGAGCAAATTAAACGGAGCAAATTCAACAGAGCAAATTTAACAGAGCAAATTAAACAGAGCAAATCAAACAGAGCAAATTAAAAAGAGCAAATTTAACAGAGCAAATAAAACAAAGCAAATTAAACAGAGCAAATCAAACAGAGCAAAAAAACAGAGCAAATTAAATAGAGCAAATTAAACGAGCAAATTTATCAGAGCAAATTAAACAGAGCAAATTAGACAGAGCAAATTAAACAGAGCAAATTATTCAGAGCAAATTAATCAGAGGAAAAAAAACAGAGCAAATAAAACAGAGCAAATAATACAGATCAAATTAAACAGAGCAAATTAAACAGGGCAAATTAAACAGAGCAAATTAAACAGAGAAAATTAAACAGAGCAAATTAAACAGAGCAAATTAAACAGAGCAAATTAAACAGAGCAAATTAAACAGAGCAAATTAAACAGAGCAAATAAAACAGAGCAAATAATACAGATCAAATTTAACAAAGCAAATAAAACAGAGCACATAAAACAGAGCAAATAAAACAGAGCAAATAAAACAGAGCAAATAAAACAGAGCAAAAAAAACAGAGCAAAAAAACTGAGCAAATTCAACAGAGCAAATTAAACAGAGAAAATTAAACAGAGAAAATAAAAAAAACTGAGCAAACTAAACAGAGCGAATTAAGAGGAGCAAATAAAAAAAAGCAAATCAAATAGTGCAAATCAAACGAGCAAATTAAATAGAGCAAATTAAACAGAGCTAATTAGTCAGAGCAAATAAAACAGAGCAAAAAAAAACAGAGTAAATTAAACAGAGCAAATTGAACAGAGCAACATATTCTTAGCAAATTGAACAGAGCAAATTGACAGAGCAAATTGAAGAGAGCAAATTTAACAGAGCAAATAAACACAGCAAATTAAACAGATCAAATAAAACAGAGCAAATTAAACAGAGCAAATTGAACAGAGCAAATTAAAAAACTGAGCAAATTAAACAGAGCAAATTAAACAGAGCAAATAAAACAGAGCAAATTAAACAAAGCAAATTAAACAGATCAAATTAATCAGAGCAAATTAAACAGAGCAAATTATTTAGAGAAATAAAACAGAGCAAATTAAACAGAGCAAATAAAACAGAGCAAATAAAACAGAGCAAATAATACAGACTAAATTATAGAGAGCAAATTAAACAAAGCAAATTGAACAGAGCAAATAAAACAGAGCAAATTAAACAGAGCAAATTAAACAGAGCAAATTAAACAAAGCAAATTAAACAGAGCAAATAAAACAGAGCAAATAATACAGAACAAATTACACAGAGCAAATTAAAAAAAGCAAATTAAACAGAGCTAATAAAACAGAGCAAATTAAACAGAGCAAATTAAACAGAGCAAATTAACCAAAGCAAACAAAAAAAAACTGAGAAAATTAAACAGAGCAAATAAAGCAGAGCAAATTAAAAAAGCAAATTAAATATTGCAAATTAAACGAGCAAATTAAATAGAGCAGAAAAAGAGCAAATTTTTTAGAGCAAATTAAACAGAGCAAATAAAAAAAACAGAGCAAATTAAACAGATCAAAAACACAGAGCAAATTACATAGAGCAAATCAAACAGAGCAACATATTTCGAGCAAATTGAACAGAGCAAATTAACAGAGCAAATCAAACAGAGCAAATTTAACAGAGCAAATAAACACAGCATATTAGACAAAGCAAATAATACAAAGCAAATTAAACAGAGCAAATTGAACAGAGCAAATTAAACAGAGGAAATTAAACAGAGCAAATTAAACAGAGCAAATTAAACAGAGCAAATTAAACAGAGCAAATTAACAGAGCAAATTAAACAGAGCAAATTAAACAGAGCAAATTAAACAGTGCAAATTAAACTTAGCAGATTAAACAGAGCAAATTTAACAAATCGAATTAAACAGAGCAAATTAAAAAGAGCAAACTAAAGAGAGCAAAGAATACAGAGCAAATTACACTTAGCACAATTAGACACAGAAAATTAAACAGAGCAAATTAAATTGAGCAAATTACACAGAGCAAATTAAACAGAGCAGATAAAATAGAGCAAATTAAACAGTGCAAATTTAACATATCAAATTCAACAGATCAAATCAAACAGAGCAAATAAAACAGAGCAAATTAAACAGAGCAAATTATACAGAGCAAATTAAACAGAGCAAAAAACACAGAGCAATTTAAACAGAGCAAATACAACAGTGCAAATTAAACTTAGCAGATAAAACTGAGCAAATTTAACAAACCGAATTAAACAGAGCAAATTAAACAGAGCAAATTAAACAAAGCAAACTAAAGAGAGCAAAAAATAAAGAGCAAATAAAATTGAGAAACTTAAGCAGAGCAAATTAAACAAAGCAAATTAAACAGAGCAAATTTAAAAGAGCAAATTCAACATATCAAATTAAACAGAGCAAATTAAACAGAGCAAATCAAACAGAGCAAATTAAACAGAGCAAACTAAACAGAGCAAATTAAACAGAGCAAATCAAACAGAGCAGATAAAACAGAGCAAATTATACAGAGCAAATAAAACAGAGCAAATAATACATAGAAATTAAACAAATCAAATCAAACAGAACAAATTAAACAGAGCAAATTAAACAGAGCAAATTAAACAGAGCAAATTAAACAGAGCAAATCAAACAGAGCAAATTAAACAGAGCAAATTAAACAGAGCAAATTTAAAAGCGCAAATTAAACAGAGCAAATTAAACAGAGCAAATTAGACAGAGCAAATTAAACAGAGCAAATCAAACAGAGCAAATTAAACAGAGCAAATTAAACAGAGCAAATTAAACAGTGCAAATTAATCAGAGCAAATTAAACGGAGCAAATTATACAGAGCAAATTAAACAGAGCAAATTAAACAGAGCAAATTAAACAGAGCAAATAAAACAGATCAAATAATACAGATCAAATTAAACAGAGCAAATTAAAAAGAGCAAATTAAACAGAGCTAAAAAACAGAGCAAATTTAACAGAGCAAATTAAACAGAGCAAATTAAACAAAGCAAATAAAAAACTGAGAAAACTAAAAAGAGCAAATTAAGCAGAGCAAATTAAAAAAGCAAATTAAATATTGCAAACTAAACAAGCAAATTAAATAGAGCAAAAAAAGAGCAAATTATTTAGAGCAAATTAAACAGAGCAAAAACACAGAGCAAATAAAACAGAGCAAAAACACAGAGCAAATTACATAGAGCAAATAGAACAGATCAACATATTCAGAGCAAATTGAACAGAGCAAATTAACAGAGCAAATTGAACAGAGCAAATTAAACAAAGCAAATAAACACAGCAAATTAAACAGAGCAAATAATACATAGCAAATTAAACAGAGCAAATTGAACAGAGCAAATTAAACAGAGGAAATTTAACAGAGCAAATTTAACAGAGCAAATTAAACATAGCAAATTAAACAGAGCAAATTAAACAGAGCAAATTAAACAGAGCAAATTAAACAGAGCAAATTAAACAGAGCAAATTAAACAGTGCAAATTAAACTTAGCAAATTAAACAGAGCAAATTTAACAAATCGAATTAAACAGAGCAAATTAAACAGAGCAAATTAAACAGAGCAAACTAAATAGAGCAAAGAATACAGAGCAAAAAACACTTAGCACAATTATACAGAGCAATTAAACAGAGCAAATTGAACATAGCATATTAAACAGAGCAAATAAAATAGAGCAAATTAAACAGAGCAAATTAAACATATCAAATTCAACAGAGCAAATAAAACAGAGCAAATTAAACAGAGCAAATTAAACAGAGCAAATTAAACTTAGCAAATTAATCAGAGCAAATTTAACAGAGAAAATTAAACAGAGCAAATTAAACAGAGCAAATTAGACAGAGCAAATTAAACAGAGCAAATTAAACAGAGCAAACTAAAAAGAGCAAATTATACAGAGCAAATTATACAGAGCAATTCTTACAGAGCAAATTAAACAGAGCAAAATAAACAGAGCAACTTAAACGGAGCAAAGAAAACAAAGCAAATTAAACAAAGTAAAATAAAACAGAGCTTAATAAAAAGAGCTTACTTAACAGAAAAATTAAAAAGAGAAAAGTCAACAGCTTGATTTCAATAGAGCAACTTAATTAGAGCAAATTAAACAGATAAAATACAACATCGCAACTTTCAATTAGCTTATTAAACACATCAAATCAAAATGCAATCTAAACATACAAAATTAAACTGCAAATTATAGAGTGCACATTACCAAGAGCCAATTATACAAAGCAAAAATATCAGTTTAAAATTTATCCGAACAAATTTTATAGAGCCGATATTCACGATCAAATAAAACGGTCAAAAATTACGAAGTAATAAAGCACAGTAAATTAAAAAAATAAAGTTTAACAGAGCACATTATAAAGAGCACAGTAGACAGAAAATGAAAATGATCAAATTTAACAAAGCAAATAAATCAGAGCTTAATTAAAAAGAGCATATAAAAATTATTACGAAACACAACAAAATAAAACATAGCGAAATAAAGAGAGAAAATAAAAAAGAGCAAATAACAGAGCAAAAAAAACAGCAAATTTAACAGCAAATTTAACAAAGCAAATTCAACGCAGCTAATTAAACAGAGCAAATTTAACAGAGCAAATTAAATAGCGCTAATTTAACAGAGCAAATTTAACAGAGCAAATTAAACAGAGCAAATTAAACAGAGGAAATAAAACAGAGCAAATTAAAAAGAGCAAATTAAACAAAGCATATAAATCAGACCAAATTGAACAGAGCAAATTAAACAGAAAAAATTAAACAAGGAAAATTATACAGAGCAAATTGAACGAAACAAATTAAACAGAGCAATCTAAAAAGAGAGAAAAAAATAGAGCAAATTAATCAGAGCAAATATAATAGAAAGAATCAAACAGAGCTAACTAAACAGAGCAATCTAAAACGAGCAAATTAAATATAGTAAATTCAACAGACAAATTATTCAGAGCACATAAAACAAAGCAAATAAAACATAGCAAATAAACAGAGCAAAAAAAAAGAAAAATTGAACAGAGCAACATATTCAAAGCAAATTGAACAGAGCAAATTAAACAGAGCAAATAAACAGTGCAAATTAAACAGAGCAAATAAAACAGAGCAAATAAAACAGAGCAAATTAAACAGAGCAAATAAAACGGAGCAAATTCAACAGAGCAAATTTAACAGAGCAAATTAAACAGAGCAAATCAAACAGAGCAAATTAAAAAGAGCAAATTTAACAGAGCAAATAAAACAAAGCAAATTAAACAGAGCAAATCAAACAGAGCAAAATAACAGAGCAAATTAAATAGAGCAAATTAAACGAGCAAATTTATCAGAGCAAATTAAACAGAGCAAATTAGACAGAGCAAATTAAACAGAGCAAATTATTCAGAGCAAATTAATCAGAAGAAATAAAACAGAGCAAATAAAACAGAGCAAATAATACAGATCAAATTAAACAGAGCAAATTAAACAGGGCAAATTAAACAGAGCAAATAAAACAGAGCAAATAAAACAGAGCAAATAAAACAGAGCAAAAAAAACAGAGCAAAAAAAACTGAGCAAATTCAACAGAGCAAATTAAACAGATAAAATTAAACAGAGAAAATAAAAAAAACTGAGCAAACTAAACAGAGCGAATTAAGAAGAGCAAATAAAAAAAAGCAAATCAAATAGTGCAAATCAAACGAGCAAATTAAATAGAGCAAATAAAACAAGCTAATAAGTCAGAGCAAATAAAACAGAGCAAAAAAAAACAGAGTAAACTAAACAGAGCAAATTGAACAGAGCAACATATTCTTAGCAAATTGAACAGAGCAAATTGACAGAGCAAATTGAAGAGAGCAAATTTAACAGAGCAAATAAACACAGCAAATTAAACAGATCAAATAAAACAGAGCAAATTAAACAGAGCAAATTAAACAGAGCAAATTAAACAGAGCAAATTAAACAGAGCAAATAAAACAGAGCAAATTAAACAGATCAAATTAATCAGAGCAAATTAAACAGAGCAAATTAAACAGAGCAAATTATTTAGAGAAATAAAACAGAGCAAATTAAACAGAGCAAATAAAACAGAGCAAATAATACAGACTTAATTATAGAGAGCAAATTAAACAAAGCAAATTAAACAGAGCAAATAAAACAGAGCAAATTAAACAGAGCAAATTAAACAGAGCAAATTAAACAGAGCAAATTAAACAGAGCAAATTAAACAGAGCAAATAAAACAAAGCAAATAATACAGATCAAATTACACAGAGCAAATTAAAAAAAGCAAATTAAACAGAGCTAATAAAACAGAGCAAATTAAACAGAGCAAATTAAACAGAGCAAATTGATCAAAGCAAACAAAAAAAACTGAGAAAATTAAACAGAGCAAATTAAGCAGAGCAAATTAAAAAAGCAAATTAAATATTGCAAATTAAACGAGCAAATTAAATAGAGCAGAAAAAGAGCAAATTTTTTAGAGCAAATTAAACAGAGCAAATAAAAAAAACAGAACAAATTAAACAGATCAAAAACACAGAGCAAATACAATAGAGCACATCAAACAGAGCAACATATTTCGAGCAAATTGAACAGAGCAAATTAACAGAGCAAATCAAACAGAGCAAATTTAACAGAGCAAATAAACACAGCATATTAGACAAAGCAAATAATACAAAGCAAATTAAACAGAGCAAATTGAACAGAGCAAATTAAACAGAGGAAATTAAACAGAGCAAATTAAACAGAGCAAATTAAACAGAGCAAATTAAACAGAGCAAATTAAACAGAGCAAATTAAACAGAGCAAATTAAACAGAGCAAATTAAACAGAGCAAATTAAACAGTGCAAATTAAACTTAGCAGATTAAACAGAGCAAATTTAACAAATCGAATTAAACAGAGCAAATTAAAAAGAGCAAACTAAAGAGAGCAAAGAATACAGAGCAAATTACACTTAGCACAATTATACACAGAAAATTAAACAGAGCAAATTAAATTGAGCAAATTACACAGAGCAAATTAAACAGAGCAGATAAAATAGAGCAAATTAAACAGAGCAAATTTAACATATCAAATTCAACAGAGCAAATCAAACAGAGCAAATAAAACAGAGCAAATTAAACAGAGCAAATTATACAGAGCAAATTAAACAGAGCAAAAAACACAGAGCAATTTAAACAGAGCAAATACAACAGTGCAAATTAAACTTAGCAGATAAAACAGAGCAAATTTAACAAACCGAATTTAACAGAGCAAATTAAACAGAGCAAATTAAACAAAGCAAACTAAAGAGAGCAAAAAATACAGAGCAAATAAAATTGAGAAACTTAAGCAGAGCAAATTAAACAAAGCAAATTAAACAGAGCAAATTTAAAAGAGCAAATTCAACATATCAAATTAAACAGAGCCAATTAAACAGAGCAAATCAAACAGAGCAAATTAAACAGAGCAAACTAAACAGAGCAAATTAAACAGAGCAAATCAAACAGAGCAGATAAAACAGAGCAAATTATACAGAGCAAATAAAACAGAGCAAATAATACATAGAAATTAAACAAATCAAATCAAACAGAACAAATTAAACAGAGCAAATTAAACAGAGCAAATTAAACAGAGCAAATTAAACAGAGCAAATCAAACAGAGCAAATTAAACAGAGCAAATTAAACAGAGCAAATTTAAAAGCGCAAATTAAACAGAGCAAATTAAACAGAGCAAATTAGACAGAGCAAATTAAACAGAGCAAATCAAACAGAGCAAATAAGACAGAGCAAATTTAACAGAGCAAATTAAACAGAGCAAATTAAACAGAGCAAAAAACAGAGAAAATTAAATAGAGCTAATTAAACGAGCAAATTAAACAGAGCAAATTAAACAGTGCAAATTAATCAGAGCAAATTAAACGGAGCAAATTAAACAGAGCAAATTAAACAGAGCAAATTAAACAGAGCAAATTAAACAGAGCAAATTAAACAGAGCAAATAAAACAGATCAAATAATACAGATCAAATAAAACAGAGCAAATTAAGAAGAGCAAATTAAACAGAGCTAAAAAACAGAGCAAATTTAACAGAGCAAATTAAACTGAGCAAATTAAACAAAGCAAATAAAAAAAACTGAGAAAACTAAACAGAGCAAATTAAGCAGAGCAAATTAAA
>WNNJ02002371.1:0-11527 GCA_012934845.2 Pomphorhynchus laevis
TTGGAAAGATTATATATTTGATAAAATTAAAAATAAAATGAAAATAACAAACAATTATAAAAGGAAAAATAAAATTAATAAAGATATGTATAAAGAACTTACTAAATTAAAGGATAACTATATAATAACAACTATTGATAAAGCTAGTAATAACTTTGTCTTCATATGCAAAAAGCTTTATTATGATATACTAATGAAAGAGTTTAATTCTAATGATTTAAATGTAAATCCAGCATATGAACGTAGTGAGTTGAGTTTAGAAACAATTATTACAAGTCACTGTTCTATAATGGATAAAAAGGTATAAAGGTTGAATTAGATAATAAAACTATACCTATATTATATTGGAATCCAAAATTACATAAAAATCCAATAAAAACCTAGGTTCATATGTAGTGCGTTTAAATGTACATTAAAACCACTTTCTGTCTATATGAATAAAATACTTAAAGTAATTAAAGCACATTTTAAAAAATATTGCAAGGTAATCGAAATTGATACTGGTATAAAACACTATTTCAGTATTAATTCTACAAAAGAATTTTTAGAACAGACAAAAGAATAAATTTTCAAAATATAAATACATACGATTTTAGTACGCTTTATACAAATCTAGATTTAGTAGATATTAAAGAAGCGTTAGTAAAATTAATTAACCTTATATTCGGAAAAAGATATACATATATATGTTATAATAATTATAACGCCTATCTAACAAAAATTAAACCATCAAATAAATATAAATATATGGATAAATTGAATTAATAGATCCTTAAATATTTTGATAAATCAAAATTATTTAAAAGTAGGGACATCTATATTTAGACAAGTAAAAGGTGTTCCAATGGGTGGTAATAGTAGCCCAATTATAGCTGACTTGTTTTTAAGCTTTATAAAATATGAATTTGTTCATAACTGTGTAAAAACTAAATCTAAACAATATAAATATATGAAATATATGTTTCGATACATTGATGATATATGTGTATTTAATTCTAATAATTTTATTCAATTAGTGAGCACATTTATCCAGAAAGCCTTATTCTTAACAAAACCAATATTAATGATAAAGAAGGTGTATATCTAGATATGAACATTAAATTAACATAACTAAAACTACTATTAATTTATATCGTAAAGATGACATATTTAAATTTACAAGAAACATATTTTTGCATGAGCATTCATGCATACCATATAATATAAAATATAATACATTAAATAATGAAATTTTAAGAATTGCAACAATATGTAATGATATTGGCTTTCTTCAAAATCATTTAAATATTTAATAGATACATATTTTAAACTAGGTTACTATAAAAATAACATCAAGCAGAAAATAGTAAAATATATAAATCAACACAATAATATAAAGAATAAAGTTAAACTCTTAAGTGGCAAATTTTTATGGATGGATAATAAATAATATACTTTGCATTAGAATAAGATACTAGATAGTTATTTCAGAGGAAATACATCATTAGCATGTATTTGGCCCCGCTGCTATGTAGGGTAGAGGAGTTAGGGGCCGAAACTTAATAGCATAGCAGTTCCTCCTGATGACCTCTAATTCTTATTCTGATACAACGTCTGTTATTTATTAGTCAATTCATAAAAATGACGTTTATTTTAAATTTTATTTTTATTTTTTATTTTTATTTTTTAACTTGATTTAAATTATAGAAAATCTAAAAACAATTATTTATTTTATTATTTAATTATTAAATTTTGATTTAGCATTATTATGTTTTGTTTATTTTATTATAATTATATAAAATACGTAGACTCAGTTAGCTGATTTAATTTATTTCAAAAATGTGTAAACTAGTTATCGCTTGCTAAAGACTTTGTGTCGAAACGTTGCGTGTCCTGTGCTCAATAAATAAAAATCCAGTTTGCGTATTGTTTTCTATAAAACCTTGATATTTAATATAATCATTAAGTGATCCAAGACCTCCGCTTATATTGAATAACAACAAGATATATGGAGTCCTTCAACATACCCGGTGTTCAGCAACTGCGCGGCTAAAATCAGAGCACACATGCAATTTTTGGAATATTGTTGTCGTGCCCAAATTACTCCTAAGGGACTTACGGTGCGGAAACAAATGCAAGTAAATCAAGATCTGGATCCCAACAAGCATGTATATTTTGAAGATAAATGACGACAAGTTTTAGAAAACTCACAGAAACAGCTAACCCAAAAAGAGATGGTCACAATCCTAAAAATAATAAAGCAATAAGCCTTACAAGTGTCGTATATAAGATGTTAGAGCGCATATTGTATCGGCGATTACTATCCTATCTTGAATCATCGAGCTTGTTTGATAATTCGCAACATGGTGTTCGTCCTGAACGTTCTTGCATGTCTAATCTTTTATGTGCACGTGAAGCATGGGTTGATGCAGTTGCGCAGGGTAATGCAGTTGATGTCGTGTATTTCGACTTCACTCGCGCCTTTGATAGGGTTCCCCACAATATGTTGATTGAGGCTCTTGCAGGTTACGGAATTGTAATTCCTATTATTCGATGGATTCACGCTTTCCTATCTGATCGTTTTTTCAGAGTTCGAGTTGGAAATTGTCCATCTTGACCATCAAATTTATCAATGGGTGTTCCTCAGGGGTCGGTGTTGGGTTCATTATTATTCGTCATATTTCTGAATAGTTTGCTACGCTCTCTAAAATGTAAAAAATTAGCATTCGCGGATGATCTTAAAATATGGAATGTCATAACATGTCATGCCGATATGCAACACTTACAAGATGACATAAATATGGTAAATAAGTGGATTAACCCTCAGATTTGGTCCCACAAATTCGTATACAAAAGATCTTGGGATAATTGTTCAGAATTCGTTTAAAACTGACCTCAATACTGAAAATATATGCAACATGTCGAGAAAAATTATTTACATGATGAAAAATACCTTTAGTTCGCTTCCACCGTCTCAGTTCTCACTATTATATAAGGCGTTGATCAGACCAATCATTGATTATGCTTCGCCGGCGACTTTTCCTTCCACGCGTGGTGAAACAAACCAATTAGAAAAGATTCTTCGGCGATTTTCCAAGCTATGTTCTGGTCTTAGGAACATTGCCTACTGTGATAGACCAAGCCAACTAAATATTACTTCAGTTTACAAGAGATATGTGTACAATGATTTATTACAGTTATGGCGAATGATCCATGTCTTTCCTGGTTATCCATCGGAATCCGTTATTCTAAATGATCGCCCGAGCCACAGAGGACACTCTTTATCAGTTGTTGTTCAATCACACGGGAAATGTCATAGATACTAGCGATTATCTCACAGAGCGGTAAACCTATGGAATCGATTGCCGAATTCGATCGTGTCTATGGCACAGTACAAATCTTTCCAGAATGCGCTGAGCATGTGGATAAAAAGAGAAGATTCTTTGCAGGAAATATATAACTATATGTGACAATTTATTATTGCTGAACTACTTTTTTTTCTTTCTTTTTTTTCTTTTCTTAATATTGTGATCAGACAAAATGACTCTTTTATGTGTCAAAGTCTTATAATAAATAATAATATAAAAATTTTCTAGTACATCATTCACATTGATTCATTCATTGATTACCGTCTGCCAGTCCTCCTCTGCATCCAGTAGTGGGAGGGATCTATCACTGATGAGTCATTGTAATGACGGAACGGCATTCGTCATTCTTTCGCGTCTGGCTTACATGTTTTACAAGAAATTCACGCGAAATGGTCTTACCCTCCTTAAATAAAAGTAAGCCGATATTATAGAGACCTGCGCTGGCGTTTGCCAGTGCTTTTGCTAATGATCCTATTGGTGAAGCTGTAGTACTAATTTAGTACTCTATGATGTTACTAGAAAATTTTCTAGTACATCATTCGCATTGATTCATTCATTGATTGCCGTCTGCCAGTCCTCCTCTGCATCCAGTAGTGGGAGGGATCTAGCATAGATGAATATATATATTTGTAAAATGTTTAATTAAAACCAACCAGAAGACCAAGTGTGTTTTATTTTATTACAACGTTTCGATCCTCAGTGGGAGGGTACCTGGGCTATCTCGGGATTAGTCTGCTTTTCAAGGGACGTCCCACAGAGCAAAGACTAAGGTTCCTGAAGTTCCTCGTCTCTCGTTTACCCAGCATAGTCCGCACCGATTGGATTCTTCAAGGGGGGGGATGAAAGACCCCGGGTGGTTCAGTCGAAAAGTAATGTGTTGGATCGGTTGGAGGGGGCTCAGATCCCCTTGGATTTGAGACCATAATAAGAAGAGGACGACTAAGAAGTGACATTTTTGGACTGACTGCTCTTTTGACAGACATACTGTTATGGCACTTATGGCACACTTGTGGCATTTGCTTCTTGCTTTTGTTTGTTATTAATAAAGTCTTTATTTATTGATATTTCGCTTTTGTAATTGTGCAGCAAAACGTGTCAGTGTAATTCATATCGTTGCAGCATTTACAGCGCTTATTTCCACATAGCCTGCTGCACCGTCCGCCATTTTTGTCACATGTTTTTTTATAAGGCTACCAATTGTGTTCCAACTTCGGAAAGCGATACGTGGTTGTTGAATCATTGATCGACAGTCGGCATCCACTAAGTCGCGTTGCAACTTGTCCAGCTTAGGGTGGTAGACAAATGTGTTATATTGGCAATCACCCGCAGGTTTCGGAGTTTTCGTTAGAAGGTCGTTTCTGTTCAACTTAAGAACAATCTGTTATTGCTTAGTAAGAACATTACGTCGATACCCCTTTTTACTTAATTCCGATATGAGGGCGTTCGCATTAAGCACGTAGTCGTCAGTCCTTGTATAGATTTTAAAGATGCGCACAAATTCGTTTCTGACTATTGCCCGTTTCATGTGTTTGGGAGCACAGCTCCGCGCGTGCATGATTGAGCGTATTCCCAGAAACTTTCTGTGTACTGTTGTATCAAATCATCTCCGTTCTTCAGGATATCAGTATCAAGGAAAGTCGCGACATTAATAACTTCATGGGTAAAGCGTAGTTCACTGTATTCATTAAGGCCGTTAACAAAAGATTCTTATTCGGATTTCCCATGTTCCCAAATCGCAAAGACGTCGTCAATATAACGCCACCAGACAGTTATTTTATTCGGCGATGCGGATATATATTCTTCTTTAATGGTAGATACACATAGACTTGCAAATACAGGTCCAATCAGGCTACCCATCGCTGTGCCGATTTTCTGTCTGTACAACCGTCCATCAAAGGTAAAGGTATTTAATTGGAGAACCAGCTTCAGCAACTCAGACAATCCAAATACTTCCTTATTACTTCGGCCGTCACCCCGAAGCCAATCGGTAATCCGATTTACCCCTGATTCTATATCCAGCGACGTGTAGAGAGACTCCACATCGAGGATTACAATAAATGCATCACCTGCAATATTGAATTTGAGCGTTTCAAACTTTCGAATAAAGTCATCGGTGCTTTCGATGTATGATGTCCGGGACTTCAGAATTAGAAGCAGCTCCCTATGTAGGTGTTTCGCAAGTTTCTCAGTTGGTTTCGATATTACTGATAATGGGTCGTCCTGGGCAAAGTGTCACATTTTTATGAATTTTGGGTAAAAGGTATAAGTATCTGGGTCGTGGATCTTGAACCAGTATACTCGACAATGCTGACTGTGAGAAGTGGTTTCGAATGGTCGACTCAACTTCTTTCACAACACTTACGTAATCTGAGGATGTAATTTGTTCATAAGCGTCAGTTTTCAGTTGTCTGAGTCCCTCTACCAGGTAATCGTTCTTTGGCCATATAACTATTTTACCTCCTTATAATTTAAGGAGGTAAAATAATTTAAAACAATTATTTATTTTATTATTAAATTTTGATTTAGCATTATTATGTTTTGTATATTTTATAATTATATTAAATACGTAGACTCAGTTAGCTGATTTGATTTGTCGGACTGTTGGAAAATTAGATGGTGCATTCCTTGTAATTCGCATTGTGATTCCATTTCTGATTTAATCAAATTGTTGTTCGTTTTTATATTCGGTTGCATAGTTATGTAATCTTCAGTCACCTTATTGTTAAGCACTCGTTTTTGCAGAACTGTCTTCATGTTCTCATCTTTGATAGTCTTAAACATCTGGTAGGAGGTCGATCTCAAATTGCCCATAAGTTCCTTACGATTGAATTGACATGGCGTTGGCACGAACTTTAAACCAAGAGATAGAACCGACTTTTGCGCATCACTTATTGTTTTATCAGATAGGTTTACGATGTTGTCAGAGGTGTTTATTAATCGATCCTTTCGAGCAATATATATAAGTATATATACTTATATATAAATAATAAATATACTTATATATAAATAATAAACTATAAGTCGTTTACATAATAATAAACTACTTATAGTTTATTTTAAAACTTATTATGTAGTTTACATAATAATAAACTACTTACAATTGTTCTGAAAAAGTCCTAGTAAGGGAAGAAACGTTAAAATAAATTATATTGTTTTTGATTTTTACCGGTTCACAAAGTTTTACTCTGAATATATATAGGTAATGATCGTTAAACCGGCTGTTGACGGGATCGTCCATTATGAGATCCTGTTTGTATACTTTGTAATTGAGTTAAATCGTCAAAAAATTGGCGGTTTAACTTAATTACAATATATAAAGGCTGCCAAATGGTTTGTCTTAGCCACAGGTATTCGCGGATATAATTACCCCTCGAAATCATATAAGCCCGACGCGAAAGAAAAAATAAGAACACTGCTAGATGCCGTTTCGTCATCACAATGACTCATCAATGGCAGATACCTTCCACTGCTGGATGCAGAGGATGACTAACAAACGGCAATCAACGAATCATGTTAATGATGTACTAGAAAATATATCATCATAGAGCGCTGAACCAGCACTACAGCATCACCAAATATGATCATTAGCAAAAGCATTGATAAATGTCAGCGCAGGTATCTTTATATTGCTTACTTTTAATATGAATTTCTCAAATGATACCATTCCGCGTTAATTTCTGTAACATATAAGCCCGACGCGAAAGAAAGACGAAGATCATTGCTAGAATACCCTTAGGTTTGGCGAACTCTTGAGGTATCCCAGCCTCAAACATGAAGAAAAAGTACGAAAATGGACTGGAACCAAAAAGCCAGCTCAAAAACTATATAGCGTCAAAGTGAACAACTTCCAAGCAACAACAATAACCTCACCAGTTCCAACTCACAACTAATCAACGGCCTAAGAGAGTACACATTGGTACGTTGAACGTTCGCTCGCTGCTTCAAACTGGTCAGCAAGAATTACTCGCACGAACATTAACAAATAGGTCAATAGACGTGTGTTGTCTGACAGAATGTCGCTTGCCTTATATGGGTTCATTGACGGCGGTAAATATGCTCTTCCGTTAATTATTTTAGCTCCTATACTTAGACTCCACGGACGTATCCGGCCAAGACGTTGTGATGAGGTCTGATCTATCAGAATGCATCATTCACTGGAATCCCATTGATTCTTGTATTGCGCTCCTACGTCTAGCAGGCAAACCGTTTAATTGGTCGATTGTGAGCGCATATGCATGAAGAATGAAGCACGCTCATCTATCGCAGTGAAATTTTATAAAATACTTGACAGCGTACTATCAGCGGTCCCTTCAAACGATGTATTTGTGTTGGCAGACGACTTCAATGCTCAACTTGCATGTCCTCGAAATCTCCTTATATCTAGTGTCAGACCTCATTCTGTTGGTGGATTATGCCCAAATAACGAGCGGCTAATTTCACTTGCCGAGATACGTCATGGGTCGATCCTGATGGTAGGGTACGGAATCAGATTGACAACATCCTCTTCAGACAACGCTGGCGCTTCTCCTTATTGAATAGTCGCTCCTTTTGGGGTTAGAAATAATTACGAACCATGCACTAGTGATAATATGTGTAGGGAAGTTATGATTTCCCGCGACAAGTAGATACCCAAATCCACGACTTACAATAGCCGACTTTTTAATCGCCCGGCAATTCGAGAGAAATTCAGAACAACAGTTAGAGAAAAACTTACTAAATGCCGAATGTGATTCACAAGCATCACCTGATGAAATATGGAGACATATTATCCACTTGGTCCACTCAGCTGCAGATAGTCATCTTCTAAGTAGGAGACGGTATACACGTTCGTGGATATCTGCGAACACACAAGGGATCTCTGCTGCGCGAAAACATGCGCTGGATTTTGATCACTTATCGAAAGTTAGGTATTATAGTAAGTTACTAAAACTAAGGATTAACCGTGACGCATTTGGGCAGTATTGCCTCCAAAGCTGAAGCTGCATCTGCATGTAGTGACATCAGACGATTATTCCAATCCGTGGGAACTATCACGCGGCCACACACGTGCTCGCTATTGGGATTACGCGAAAAGGCAGGAGCTATCGCATACAACACAGATGCAAAACTGAATTTGGGCTGAATATTATCGAGAGCTATATAACGAAAACAGACCGCCAGCAAGCCAGAATACCCACGATACAACTGAGGTAGACGTCGACGTTCAACTTCCAACGACAACTGAGATACAATATTGTATCACCCGCATGAAGAAAGTCAAGGCCCCTGGTCTGCATGCCAGAAGCTTGCAGGCTTCTGGTATCACATTATATCAGAAACTCGCAGTCCTTTTTGAATCCATATGGAACGTCTCTAGAATTCCATAAGATCTTTCAATGGCGATCATTACGCCGATTTACAAAAAGGGTGATGTAAGATTATACGAGAAAAATCGTCCAATTTCGTTACTTCCTGTCGTTTACAAGGTTCTCGAATTAATCATACTCGAACGCATTCGGCCAGTGCAAGAACGGCAAGTACGTGAGAGTCAAGCAGGATTCAGAAAGGGTCGTAGCTGTAATGACCAAATATTTTCCTTGCGATGTGTACTCGATACTCTAAATGAGTTTAGACAATCAACGGTGATAACGTTCCTGGATTTTAAAACCGCGTTTGATAGTGTTTGCAGAAAAAGTATGTGGCCTCTCTTTAGATGAGTGTGGGTTCCCTGCGTAGATAACTGCAGTTGTGAAGGCTCTCTACTAACAATTGAACGGTATAATCAGAGTGAGTGGACAATTAAGTGAGAACATTCAAGTCAAGACAGGGGAGACAAGGCAGCGTATTAGCTCCCACTTTCTTTAACATCGTTGTGGATAAAATACTAAATAGCGCCCTAATAGATCCTCGTAATAGCGTAGAAATTGGCACACAAGGGAAGCGTATTCGTGACCTAACATCCGCGGACGACATTGACGAATTATTACTAGAACATCCGATGCTGCATCGAAATACAAACTCTACTTGAACATCAACAAATGTAAGATACTCTGCGTCGGAACCCCTAAAGAAATTGTCACTATAGAGCATCAACCGATCGAGTGTGTACACGAATTCAAGTGTTACATTAAGTGTTACACTCTAAAATTAACCTTAGTTGTTGACAAAGGACTAGTCGATGATTCTCAGAAGCGCCTTTTCTGGATAGTAAAGAGTTAATCGCTGCTATGCCCCTGTCAGACTGGATAGATGTGAAAAGGGATTCTACGTCTAGTGTATACATTACAAAGTCAAAATTGCCGTTCCTTAAATTTGCGAATTTCTCTAACTTACGAATAAAGTCATCAGTGCTTGAAAGATAAGATTCTGTCTGTTTTAAATAAGGCAATAATTCATTATGAACTTCGCGCGCTAGCTTTGCACATGCCGTACCGCAATTTCTGATTATTGGACGCCCCGGACAAGGGTGCTTATTTTTGTGTACTTTTGGCAGTAAGTATAGTACTCCTGGTTTAGGATTTTTAACAATAAAACGTCCTTGATTTTCTTTAGCGGGAAACCAGCGTATTAAATTTCTTTCAACGTTTGCACAAATAGCCTGATGGTCTATCATCGTGATCTCTTCATATGATCCTCCATTTAAGTGAAGCCAACATTGTGAGTCATAGTCGCTCTTGTTCCATACAACTACCTTACTTCCTTTATCCGCTGGTAATATCACAATCTCCCTGTTGGATTTCAATTCGCGAAGAGCTATCATAGAATTTTTGCTCATGTTACGTTCAAAAGATTCATTAGGTTTCATACATCCATACTTATTGATGATATTATTTGCTAATGTCACATTTGTGTATTCTTCACCTGTATTTTTAATTAAACGATTAACCGATGTAAGCAATGCTAAGCGCGGAAATTCCAGCGGACTAGGAACAAATGAAAGACCAAGAGACAATGCACGCTTTTGTTCAAATGAAATTACGGTATCAGAGATATTCACTACATTGTCGTGAGTTGGATTTTGCTGCCATTGCCATCTCCGTTTGTTAACGAATCGTCTCCTTGACTTCGGCAATATAGATTTTATTTCAATCGGATGCACTTCTCTATTCAGAAGTAAACGTAGTTTGTGACATTTGTTGTTAATCAGGCCATTATATTCAAGTTGATCTACATGGCCAGGCAAGCAGTTCGATAAACAACCATAGTAATTAGTAATTTCTGTGCATACTTGTCGTTCAGCAGAAATTTTGATCGTTTTCATTCTATTTATAAAACGACTACGAGCAGGTTCATGTAAGCGATCAATGTCAACAGCAACCGGTATTAAAATTTGCATACCTTTTGGAATAACATCATTATTTAAACAGTATTGTAGATATTGAAAGTGAGCAAGATATCGTGTCTTTGTGTGATTTACTGAGATCCTTTGATGGATGCTTTCTATATAGTTTAGATTATTTATTCAAATCAGCTCCGGGATCCTTTGACGGATACTTGTATATATTAATACTCGGATTTTAAGTCAAACCGGAAACACAAAGATATCGTTTTATTCAAGCTTTCGACCAACTAGTGGCCTTCTTCAGGAAAATAATATCTACAATTGTAAAAATATAAATATAACAGCATAAATATATGATAGCATCTTAAATGTTGTTCTTCACCAATTTCAGTGCACCTATCACTTCACTGTTTAGCGATCTATCAGTCATTAATTGTGCTATCCAATAGAGTTCCTTACGCTTTCTTTAAGCAGTGTTGGGAATATTTCCCTCAATTACTGCAAGTTAAATTTCATGTGTTGGATTTTTAATGAGGTGTGATGCCAGTCCATCTGCATTTATACGACAGGCTTTAATATCCGCTCTACGGTTGTTCATCCGAACTGACATCTTATTTCCGCTTTCCCCTACATATTGTGCATGACAGACTGTGCAAGTGCCTAAATAAACCGAATTTTGTGTCTTACAGTTATTGTTACCCCTGATTCTATAAGTTAATTTTGTAGTGGAGCTTGTGAATGTTTTTGAGTTATTCATTATCTGACACGTTTTACACCGTTTATCTCCACACGGTACATTACTACCAATGTCAGTGGAATGATTAGTTGTGACAGAAAAATAACTTCTTAGGTTATATCCAGATTTGAAGAAAATTAACGGTTTACGTTCAGGGGGACACTTGTCATTAGTAATTTCTCT